>NNCF01128682.1:223212-313150 GCA_002313205.1 Laupala kohalensis | reverse complement strand
AAAATCTGATTTTATCACCCGCTATCGTGGAAAGGACGATACTCGGTCACCAGTGAAATCGGAAAATATTAATATTAAAGCGTGCATGAGTAAGCAAGAACCTTGACTGTTTCCATTGAACATACATGAACAATTTGGAACACAGATTTGGAGTTTCGAAGCATGCTGTGTAAGGATTGGTTTCCGAATAATTTAAAGTCACAAAATCAAACAAAGTAAAAGATAATTTAACGATGTATTTTATACAACAACACTGTTAAATGTGATTCATTTATAAGTTATAGTTTTTCATAGCTCCTTCCTAATATACTATTTCAACAATTTTCATCTTCCGTGTCTAACTGTGGACATGTGAAAGGAAACAATAGCAGATACCAAGAAAAGGCGTTTTACCATTAATTTTTCTTAACTTGAATTGGAATTCAAGTTCTACATGCTTGTATATGTCACTCTTAAGTACGCTTCCGTGGCAGCTGGTCCAACCAGGCAAACAGGGCACTCTAGCATTGTAGCACAAACATATCATTGTATTGCACGGTGTTCTTCAGCTTCATTTGGTGTCTATCTCGCGTCAATCTTCCCAGATACACGACAAACCTGTCCAGTTTTGAGACCAAGATCCGCTTGGAATTTTCTTCCTGCCCACATATGTGGAGCGGGAAGTCATAAGTGGTACCCGCGGAGCTCCATATTCGACCTGCCTCGTACGATGCCCGCAATTTTTTTTCCACGAAATACAGCCTCAGTAGATGGAATAAGATGCATTTTATGCTCCTGTTCAAATGTAAATGAACTGCTCAGTGGCAACAGGGCCTGCGACATCCGTAAGGAATCCACAATTCAAGCAAGCCCTTTCTTTTAAGGGTGAAATAATGGGAAGCTCCAATGACTTAATACAAAGAATTAAACTTTGCTGCCAGACATATTGAAGGCCATCGAGGTAAGAGTTGGATAGGGTTGTCCGATATGTCCCTTCGCATTCCATCACCTCTGCACCCGGTTATGAAAAATCTGTAGTAATTCGTGAGTCCGCCTGTTTGCTTCCAAGCAGCTTAGCGACAGGTGGAGATCCAAATGGCCATAGACAAGCAACGTCAACTTAAATTTGAACAGCAGCATAAGCCTTTCACGTACTGAGTCTGTACTTCGTAAACACAAACTGGAGGTAGCGTACAAGGCAGGATATGGGGCACCGTGGGTAACAATTTGGTCCACACAATTGTGATGTAAGAATACGCCAGAAGGATCCTGGTCTCCAGACTGGATAAATTTGTCACGTATTTGAGAAGTTTGACGCGAGAAAGACACCAAATGTGGCTGCAGAACACCCTGCAATACATTGAGATCTTGGGGTGAGGATGCTTGGTATCCAACTAGAGTTTGTGAAACTAGTTCATAAAAATAAATAATAATAGTAATAATAATAATTGAAATTTATATGCTTCGTTAATTTTACAAACTGTTTTATACATAAGATATAAATAACAAAGAAGTACAATAACCTTCACATTAAAGAAACTACTATAAGCTACAAATTATATAACAAAAACAATAACTTAAAAAAAGAGTACTATAAGCTACAAATTATGTAGTAAAAATATCAACTTAAAAATGAATACAATGACTACCTATTTTTAGAGTACATTTTGTATCTTATTAAACAGAAAAAACTTCTTAAGTATTTGTCAGAGAATTTTATGCATTTCTTTTATTTCATATAATTTTTTCTACTACTACTACCAATCGATTTCATAATTTTTACATATTTGTTTACAGTTTGACAATTTAATTCATTGGACTTATCTTACTCTTGTGACTATCACATTCGCAATTATTATAATGAACTATTTACATGCAAGAAATATGCATATATACTTATTATTATCTAACATCCAGGTTTTTTAATCTTTTTAAAATTTATACTTCGATTCTGTTTCACTTAGATAATATGGTATATTGTTTAATAATTTTGGTATTTTTATTTCTAATTTTCTTTCTCCATATTTGTTGAAATATATAGGAATTAAAAATTATATTTTTTCCCTGTTCCATGTTCATGTTTATGTATTGCAAACATATTTACATTAAACCTATTTTTATTATCAATTCAGATTCATATATATTTCTAATATTTAAGATTTTTTATTTTGAATACTTTTCATTTACATTATTAAATTTGTCATTACTAAAACATTTTAGTGCTTTATCCTGTACTTTTTGTAATATTTTTAGATGCGAATCAGATGTAGAACCCCAGATGGAGATTCCATATCATAAAACAATTTCAAATAGTGCATAATAAATTATTGTTTGTATGTATGTAGGTGTAATTTCTTTCATTATACTCATTCTCCATATACAAATTCTGAGTTTTTTTGCTATGTTCAAAGTGTGTTCTTTACATATTTTTTTTTATCTATCATAACTCATAAATTTTTAAGATTATTAACTATTTCAATTTTATCTGTACACTTGGAATTTTTCAATTTTTTATAAATACAATTTATATTATGAAAAATGATATCCGAGTTGATTATTTTTGTGTGTGAAGTAGTGATATTCAATAATTTTGTTTTCTTTTTCTTAATAGTAAAGCCTATCTCATGTTTCCAACTTTGAAAATTTTCAAAGTCATTTTGCAACATTTGTGATGCTTTATTTTCATATTTATTGAATTAGATTATGATCTAATTCTGCATAGAGGAAAAATTTGCATATTTTGAAACAAAGATTTACATCATTTACAAGGTTATGTTGTATATTATATTATTTCATACATAGATTATGTAGAGTAGTGGTGCCAAATAACTACCTTTGTAATACCTTTGTTGAATTTAATGATATCATTATAATGATTTTCAATTTTGACTTTGTAAGATCTTTCACTTAGATAACTCTGAAATAATTTAATTGTATCTCCTCTAATTCCTATATTTTCTAAGGCTTCCGCCATTTTCACATGATTAATTACATCATACGCCTTAGACATATCTATTGATAACATCATTACATGTTCACATTTATCAAGTCTGTTGTTGATTAAATTTGCAAAGTTTTCTAAGAGATTTACACTGATTTTATTCTTTTGATATGCAAATTGTTATTCTACTATATTGTATTTTTCTATATAGTTTGTTAATTTAAGCGAGATATATTTTTCAAAAAAAATTTCCTATTGAGTTTAAAATCGAAATTGGTCTGTAATTATCAAAACTTAAGTAAGATCTTCCTTTATGAATTGGTCTAATGATTGCTTCTTTTAAATTAGTCGGAAATTCTCCTGATAGTATGCTATTGTTGATTATTATATTAATTAATTGAATAAAAAAAATTTGTTGCATTTTCTTTCATATGTTCAATTTTTATATGATCTACACCAGGTGCCTTTTTGTTATCCATCTTTAGAATATTTTTTTAAATTTCATCTCATCTGCTTCAGGCAAGTAGAAATTTTTTTTAACTATATTCAGCTGAAAGGTTTTAATTCCACAAGTATGCGATATTTTATCAATTTGATTTTTGAAGTTGTATGCGAAATTATTACTTATATTATTAATATTATCTGTTTTTCCTTGTTTTTCAATTATAATTTAATCTAATGATTCTTATTCTTTACAACCTAATAATGAATTAATTGTTTTCCAAATTTTCCTCACACCAAATTTATTCTCCTCAAACTGTTTTGAAAAGTATATTCTCTTTTGGTTTTTAATTTGAGCATTAATTTTATTTCCCAATGCTTTGTATTCAATTCTGAGTGTATTTTTAACTTCTGAATTTAATTTAGATGAATTTTTCCATTTTTTAAATATTGCATCTCTTTTGGACATTAAATTTATGATCTTATCATTCATCCATGGTTTAATATTTGTTTTTTTTTCTTTTCACTACACCATTTGTTTCACTAATAGATTTTTAAAAGTTTCATTAATAGCCTCATAAATTACATCAGCTGATTTATCCTTAAGAACTTCTATCTCTAATTTTGTAAGGTTTCTGTTTAGAATTTTTTTATTTACATATCAATTTTCTTGCCCTTTGTCCTGACTCTTGTTAATAATAAGATTTTCGTATAAAATAAATATTCCTATGGCATAGTGATTGGAGAATTTGAATTTATATATGTATTGGTCTAAACTTTTATAATTTTCTTCTGACGATTAAATGATCAATGAATCATTTAATTATTTTTATTATTTTTTATCTCTTCTCTTGTGAAATTATTTATACATTGATACACATTATTATCAGTTAACATATTTAAGAATATCGAGTAAGTTGAAATGTTATTTTTGTTAAGCGTGTTAATATCAATGTCACCAATAAGTATAATGCTTTCTACAGTTACTTTACTTAATAAACTATTTAATTCTTCTATAAAAAAGTTGATTTTCACATCAGGTGGTCTGTAAATTGCCCAAACTTGAAATAAAACATTCTTTCCAATACTCAGTTCACCTGCTAATAATTCAAAGTTTATCGCATTTATGGTTTTGACAACAAAATTATAACACTTTTTAACATATTTGATTATTCCCCCATCTCTTTTTATTCCTTAATTATTGAGGTCATGAAATTCATATTTAGCCAACAGTTTTTCTTCATTCACATTGACTTCACTTAATATTATAAGTCCAACTTTTGTGAGATTTTTCCTAAATATATATTTTATTGATCCCAATGTTTTATGATGGTTCGAATATTCAGATGAAAATAGTTAATTCCATTTTGTTTTTCCTCTACAAATTGTCTAAAATTTATGTTAATATCAAAAGTTTTGTTTTCATTGAGTTATATTAAGTTGTAATCTGTGTCTATCATAGTGGTTTTCATAGTGGTTTCTTAAGAGTACCTATCAAAAATTTAATTTACTTTTAAAAAGCTCTATATCACTTTAATTTTGGATTCTTATTGTTCTGCTATTTTCATCTTTTCTGGCCAATATTTCACCCAATCTTTCACCCAACAAAACTTAAAACTTACTAATTTTGCCTTTCATTTGGCTTGTCGAAGTAGATTTGCATTAAATTTAGTTAGATTCATTTTCAATTTATTAAAACTATCATTTAGGAAATGAGGATTCCTTTGACACTTTTTCTGTTCTCAATAATTTTGTTTCNTTTATTTACATTATTAACTATATAAATATCTTCTATGTCTTCTTTTTCCACATCCTCACCACTAATTTTTTTGACCAATCTTTATGTTTTTTTTCTATTGCTTGTTGAATAATATCACTTTTTATTCCCACAATCTCATTATTTCTATTAACTGTATTTGCTCCAGGTTGTTAATTTTCGGTTCCATATTGACTATTTTTTAGCCTTATTTATCATATCCTTGTTATTTGCTCTCAGTTCTGATAGATCCCTACACATTTCCTCATACCTCTCACTTAAAAAACTTATGCTTCTTCTTATCTCCATCATTTCACTCAATATAAGATCTATTTTACCTTCCATATTCATGCTTCTTTCACCTGTCACAATTTTTCCCTCTGCGCTCATCAGACTCACATCACTGTCTTCTTTATGAACATTCACTTTTATTAGTCTACACTTAGCACATCTTTACGCCTTTCTTTGCTTCTCTGATTTCGCCCTCAAGGTAGTTTATTGTATAGAACATCCAAAGTGCAGGTTGCCGTTGCAACCATAGCAAAAACATCCTCGATTATCATGTTTTCACCACAATGATTACACTTCATTGCCAATAAGATTAAAAGGCAAATATACACAAATGAAAAACGTAATCACAACACACAAGAGAAGCTTTTAACCAATTTCTTGCACTTATTTACGTATCCAGTTATGCTGCCACGTATGCTCACACAAAACTTTGTACTTGTTACTTCTGATTATGTAAGATTTCTTCCGAAAGAGTTAAAAATTTTCACAATCATTTATAATGTTGTACTATTATAACTTCTACTTTTGATTTTTAACTAAACTTTGACTGATATTTTATCTAGAAATACCTTTAAACAGCTGTTTATTGCGGAGCACACGACGGCACCTCTTTACGTAGCAATATAATAATAATAATAATAATAATAAGCGTTGTGTCTAGGCTCCCGTTAATTGTGGTCCATTTTTCTTTAGTTTTCGTGGAATTTATACACCCCGCATAAAGAAGTACAAGACTTTTTCGCCATTACACCATAGTACAACCTCGAATGCAATGTCTCTCTCATTTCACAGTACATGCGAAATTACTAACCATAGAGTGCTTCCCAAGAGAAACCCTAGCACGCGATTATCTCACGTGTTAAACTGATCCGAATGATGCAATGACACTTCAAATGCAGATCTCTTCATTTCCAATAGTGCTGCGTGTGACTCTGTGTTTTCATCCTTTAAGTGCTTACAACGAATGGATCACAACGCCACATATTGAGCTGATTATAGGTTTCAAATGGTTCTGCGGGATATCACTTTGTAAATTGCTGTTGCAATGAAATGGCGAAGCGTATTCCAGGATTCGTGTTTTGCGGTGCTAGGAATCCTTCAGCATCACTTTGGTGACTGGCCAAATTGAAAAGCATTATTTCCGGTTTTATCGACGAGGTTTATACCTATGCTGCTCTAGATATTTTTTCTCTTGAGAAAAACTTCACTTACAATAAAATATATCTCTTGTCGATACAGTTTTCAGATATTAAATTGTAATTTAAGTCAAAATATGACGCAAAAAAGATATTAAACGTAACAATCCACTTTGGACGAAGTTAAAATGTTTGTCAGGTTGTCAGGAAATATTATATTCTTACGCCGTGATATTTGTTTCCCTTTTCTCCTTACGTATACATTCCTAAAAGCATAATGTGAGAATGCTTTCTTTGTATGATCGAAGAGACTGTTTTAATTTCATAAAATTTAAACTACGAGAATGTTTTCGTAGCACAAAATAAATTTTTGTACAATTTCTCATGCTCATTTTGTACGCAACACTTTGTTTCGAAAATCTCAAAACTAGGTTTCGAAGACATTAATCACAATAAATGCATATACTCAACGGAATAGCTTTTAAATTCTCGTTGAAATATTGTGTAGACAAATCATTTTGTTTTACAATAACGTATTATTATCATTACAGTTATTCCAAATTCCTCGTTACCTTTTGCAACAAATTGTTTCGTACCTATGGGGTAATACGTTCTTCAGTCCTATCAGTGCGCCTTTTTGAGTATGTGTATTCAATTTTAAGACCTTTTATAAAGATGATTTTGTAAGTACAAGTTGTGTAACATTGTTGATTTATTTCAGTTATAAATTAAGTAAGTAGTAAAACAAGAACTTCATGCAAAATATAATACGAATTATCTAGAGGCTACCTTGTATTTTCTTATGATATTCGTCTGTAATTTCACGACTTAATCAACTTCAGAGTATATCACGGAAGTATTGCACTTTTTGGGATAACTGGTTTTCATAAAAAGAAAAATCGTGAATGATTTGAATATGCAATAACATAATAATCCCATGCACATTTTACATGTTCTAGATGTATCAAACATAATATCTGTTCAAGCTGATTACCACGTGTTGCCCGGGATTTTGCTTAGATCAATCTTCTTTAACTTTGAAAAAATAAAATCTATCTATATTGTAATATTAAAATAATTATACTTCCAGGTTTTTTAAATCATACGTAGGGCATTCAAATTTTAAAAATTCATAATGTTATAAATTTAATTCAAAACTTTATTGTGCACTCCATTTAGAATTTCTCCTCCAGCAGTAAGAATGAATAAAGCCTTAGATAAATCCACTCTTCAGCAAGCAATGTAAAGTTGTCTGCAAGAGAAACAAATCAGGCGAAACGTCTCCAAAAATTCCAAGACACCACTCTTGACCTTTATAGCTCAGTCAATGAAGGTCCAAAAACACTGATAGACCACATCCCATGGGTCATTTTCACAAAAGTCTCTAAGGATCCCCCTGGAGCGTAACCTCACAGCCCCCCTCTCATAGTTGTAAAATATGAACATTCACGGAAAATTCAATATCTCTGTTACTAAAGATCAGATCGAGTTCAAATACTTTTTTGTTTTATTTATTATTACATAAAATTAGTTATCTTCATATTTGCGGTATATAGCATGCGTCATGGCCGTCTAGTCAACACGTACACAGTCATAGTGCGTGGAGGAAATGAAAACTTTGTGACAAGTTTCTCCTTTGGTACAATTAGTCTTTCAACAAATTTAAGCGATTTGACAGGCAGGAAACTCGAGTGTTCAATTTCATGTTCAAATGTAATTCTGACTTCTGATTCGCTCTTAGAGTACGACAATAATGCGAGAATGACTCCAAAAGTATAAAAAGTATTAGGAAAGGTATGGAAAACCACTCCCAAGGGATTCATCAAATCCAAAATTTCGAGATTTCTGAGGGTCGAATCACTTAAATTTGTCTAAAGACTGATTGTACCAAAGTAAAAACTTGTCACAAAATTTTCATTTCCTGCACGCACTATGACTTTGTACGTGTTGACAAGACGGCCATGACGCATGCTACATCTTTCTGCTTACATCCCTCTCCCCAGTGTTAGTAATTCACATTAATACATAAAATTTGGTATTAATTTATTTAAAAATCCTTGAGCTATAAACTCCAGGGGGGTTAAGCTCCAGGGGGATTCTTAGATACTTTTGTGAAAATGATCAATGGGATGTGGTCTATCAGCTTTTTCCCCGGTCAAAACCTTTATTGACTGTGCTATTACGAGAGTTACGGGTATTTAACCCCCATGTGTGCTTAACTTGTATTAATACACATCACTCTGTCTGAGAGGTCCCTAAATCAATGGATTAAACTAGCATTTTGATTCAATATTTTTTTTTATGACTCACTTCCTACTCTACCCGTAGGGATTCTTGGGCTATTAACCGCATCCAACCTCAATGGTGACCCAACTCTGATATAACATCGGTAGCGTCTCCATCGCAGTATCTCAGGTACAACGAACCCACTCGCCGGGAACCATCCAAGTCAAATTATTGCTTCCGAGGGAAGTGCGACTGGACCATTTCATTAAATGTTTGTAAAATCTACTCTATTAGTCCCAATTTAACGATTTTGAGACTTGCTCATCTTTGTTAAATGCACAAAAACAGAAAGCATTAAATTTGATGACCATTGATTCTTTCCTTCTTAAATTACTCCCTTAAATTGAAGCATTTAACTACTTCTGTTTTTAAATATCCTTTTTTCGATAATTTAGGTTAACCTTGGTAGATAGACATATGCTGTTGCGAATATTTTTATAGAAATCTTTGAGGTGAACAATACTGTCAATCATAGTTGTCACCTATCCAAAATCGTTTAGGCAGTGTAAGTGAATATACCGCATTTTTCTCCCGATTTCATCGACATTTATCCTCAAAAACCATCATCTATCTTTCACAAATTTTAACAAAACAATTTAACGTATGTTCTTCTCGAACATCTTAACCATCTCCTAGCCAAATTTCATCACCATCAGTTCAGTGGTTTAATCGTGAACAGGTTGCAAACTTTTGCATTTATATATTAGTATGGATTTTTAGGGTCGACAATAGTATGGTAAATTCATTATTAAGGTAAGATTATTTTACTGTTGACTACTATCCAGCTGACAACTAAGGTTAAATTCTTCTAGATGTTATACTAATTTATCCTCAATACTTAATTTAGTAATGAATTCCAGTACAGTTTCAGAAAATAGTTGTAAATCTTATTTCGAAAAATATTTTTAATAGTGTGAAAAGGGTTATCAATTAATGAATTCATATTGACGAGCTCTAACGTCAGCGGGTGAACTGTATTACTTCCGTAATTCCCATAAACCCTCGAGAATCACACGGCACTTCACATTATTCCTATTTTTCTTTTCCAATCGCTTCTCGTGGAGGAAATCTAAACAGTATACGCAGAAACACACAGTTTTTATGAAATCTGGAAAAATATCTTAATATCTTGGAAAAAATTCCACACAAATTAACCCATTATTATTAAATATACATAATAATTTTAATTCAGTTCTGCAGGTGATTGTACTACAAATTTATTTACCTGTATTATCCAATTTTTATTCTAATCTATAAATCAGTTATAGTCAATCAAAAACTGTACATTATAAGACTGCTATTTTGCAATTACCAAGTATGATTAATAAGCAATGCTCTGTTCCAACAAATACAAAATAAGACTATACGCATATTCCTTTCTACACTTCCTGTTATTGCAAATGAGATTTTCATTGATATGGTATATTAAGAATGAATTCCATAGGTTATTCTCAATTTCAATCATTGCATTATGTGGAATTGTCTTTCATAAAACTCCACCTCCCTAGAAAAATTAGTTAGTTATCTTCCAAAACTTCACTGAACCGAAAGTAGAAAAGAGCTCAATGATTTCCATACCGTAGTGAAAATATTTTGGCAAACAAACATTTTGTAAATAATTCAATCTTATGTAGAATATATGGAAATGTATGATATAGAATCATATTATCATTGAGCTATATTTGAACAAAACACTGTATACTTATGAACGCCTCGCAAATAACGACGAATTTTTATTCTGTGTATTTTATAATAATGATATTATTGTAAATTATACTTAACCAATATAATTTTGCACGTTGTCATTTGCGACAATTCATTTAATACATTGTGAAAGTTATAACTAAAACTTATCAACTAAACCCTCTATATTTTTAAAAGTATCCAAGGAGAACACCTGTTCATTTTTATACAAATATTGTGAACTTTATTTTGTTGAATATTATTAACATTATAACAACTCTAATTATGAATTATCATTCTGTATGACAGAAAGACGGAAATTCTAGAAAAATTAAATTTAATTCCAGGAAAAGCATTTAACACGCAGAAAAATTGGAATAAACAATAAAAAAAGTTTCGTTCTTAAAATGCTTTCTACTCGAAAAAAATACAATTTTAAGAAAGACTTAATATAGAATTATAAGCATAACGAGCATAGAACAAATCTTCATAAGAAATAATATCGGTTTTACAGATAATATTAAAAAGCAGTGGTTCCACATCAATATTTGGCAGTGTAACATCATGGCCAGTATAGATTTTGAAATAACATTTTCAAGCACTGTGCTCGCCGGAAATACCAAAGGCGATTAAGAGCCATGCCCGTCGCCGCCCGAACAAGGAAAGGTGCGCGTTAAGACCTCTCGTATTGTGAAGAGGCAGATGCCCCTTGTACTTCTGAAAAACTGAGATGAACTCCCGGAGAAGGAAAATGAGTGTGTACGGAATATTTCAGCAGTTGACAGAAATAGTGTTCATCCGAAAAGGCAGTTTTTCTCGGAAGCTGAGGAGTGACCAAGCCGAGGTGGGGTGTTGGGAACGGGCGAAGAGGTAGTCACGTGACCTCCGCCTCAATATATATTGGAGGGATTTCAGCTCCTAAGTGACTTTTATAATGGAGGCTTTCAGACTTTGAGACAAGTGCGAAAGCGTATAGAAGTACGCAAGTTATTTAATATGTAACTTGGTTAGTTTGGTCGTCAGACCACTGAGAATTGCTGCGGTAATTCTATTACCTGCTATAGGCGCGAATAACATAGCTTGGAACAGTTATTTATTTCGAGATAGCAACTTGGAACTTTTTGAACTTCGGATAATCTGGGTAGATTTCCGAGTTAATTCATAACACCAGTAGTTATAACTGTGTGTAATTATTGCTTTTAGATAGCAATATCAAGTAATAATAAGTTCAAACTTGTATTTATGATTTGCGAGTTTGTCTACATTTGTAAATATTCAGAGCTTTATTTAAGAGTTAATAAGTTTAATTTTTCCATGTTGTTTCACATACTTTGACTGGTTTTTATTTTACTATCTCTCTCCAGTTTTCATATCTCCATTTATTCCATTTCAATTCCTGTAACCCCCTCCTACTTACCATGTTCATCTATCATTTCCTCCTAATTCCAATTCTCGTGACTCTTGTTTCCCCACTATACCTCATCCTAAAATCAATACCCCTACCACACCTCTCATCTCATTAGTCTTTCGATCCCACCCGATCTTCCCAAGCGCTTCTCCCAGTTGACATTCCCCCACGAAATCAATACCAAGCCCAAACCCATCCCCTTGGCCTATGTGCTCCCATTGATCCCTCCCGCTGGTCTTCCGCCACTCGCGGACCGTTAACGGCCATCGTTTCCGCTGGCTTCGTTACATAACCGCGAACAAACGTCGATGTTCTCCCAATATTTATCCTCCCTTTGACATGTCTCCCATGCCGCGGCGAGAGCCACGCCACACTGACATTAGAAAGTCCTTTGTTGGACAGATCTACAAGAACTGGCAATATATGTCCATGCAGATCAAGAGGATTTTAATATTATTGAATGCATGGGTTTGTGCAGTAGTGTATTTGCGGTGACATTTTTTTTACTGCGATTAGGTTTTTGTTCGCATTGTTAGCATCTGTTATTAAGGTTCCTAATTGAATAAAGAGGAATAATTCACGTGATCATAGTTTAATTTTCAATTTTGTTTCTCGAAGAAAAAGAACCTTAAAAATTCTGAAATAAAGAAACACGCGTTCTTGAACACGAAAAAATAAAGACATCAATTAAGAAATGTGACTAATAATGCGAAATAAAGAGCAAGAAGTTACAAATCATTCTTGTATGCGTAATGGAACAGAACTTGATTACCAACTACATCTGAAACTTTCTATACAATATCCCAAATCCATCAGAAAAATGCCCAAAAACAAAAATTGCAAAAACATATTTCACTTCTAATGTATTTATACAAAACGTGGAGGTATTCTGCGTCCACTACTTCCATTTAAGACAACAAACCAACAGATATGTAGTTTTCTTATCAACTGTGGCACATGCGATCACCTAGTGTTTTGCATTTTCTTTATATTCCCCATGGCCATACTCTCATAAGGGGTTTGTGAGGTATGCAGCTACGAGACAGGTAATACCCCCTGACTCTACACGAGACCCTCCCGGGACAATATTGCTCACCTACAGAGAACAATATCGATTGCTACTGAACTACACGAGGTCATCATGGTACAAAAATGGATGCGTCTAACCTATGACCTATTGCCTGAACGGAATCTAAAAATGTTACCACTAAGTGCACTATGTTTGATAGAAAATACGAACAAATTATTTTTATCCCAACGATTGTTTGATTAGGTCATATTAGAACAAAAAGAGAATAGAAAGGAAACAATTCTTGATATTTTATCATAACCTACTATTGCGAGTTCTGAGCAGATTATATAGAATTTCGGCGTTTAAAAATATGTCTCCTTTTCTTTCGTCGGTACAGTCAAATACACTGTGAGGTGAAAATAACGCAGCCACTTTCGTCATCTCGTCATAACTTTTAGGTTTTGAAGTGTACCGATGCGAATTTTTTCTAGAAGATATTCTTACCTATTAATAGAGATTCTTTTAAAGTAAGATTTCCGATTGACTCCATTCCCATTTGACAACACTTAAAGTCATGGGGGGAGGGGGAAATTACGCAAAACTCGAACGAAAAAAACATTCTTTCTTGCTTCTAATCTCTTGTGAACAGACTCAATAAAATACACTCTAAGGTAAGATAATAAAAAAATCATCACTTCTAAAAGCCATCCCATACCCCATTTGCTCCATCCGCATTGAGAGTTAGTTTTTCAAATGTTCCAGAACGTATCAGAAGGATGTGCTCTAGTCTTCCCCAAGTGTTTTCAGTATGCCCAAACCTCCAAGAGTAATCGTTAGCCATGCCTTCAAACTACACAACCCTCTTCGATTATTATGGTTCTCTAAGTTCTGTACTGTTTGAATTGTATGAAAATATATTTCATTTTGTAACAATAAGCGAGTTCAAAACATTTATTAAAATCTTGATGGTAACCAGTTATGTCGTAACCACCTCATCTGTCACTCAACTTTGAGGTAAAGAAAATTGCATGGGGTAGAAGATTATGCACTAAGTACACTTTGCTCAGCACATTTTTCTTAGTGTTTTTCCTAGAGTAAAGCTGCCACTTCTAGGAAAATAACGAGGCTCCTGAAATCAGTTATTATAAGTTAGAAGTTATTGTGTCTCAAATTTGTCTTGATCTCATGTATTTGCTGATTACATTGTTCCCTTGTTATAACTGAAGCACATAGAAAATTGATATCTAGATATTAAAAATTTGACTTTTTGGTGTTTTCATAGTTGCCGACTTTATAAGGAAGCTTTGTGCTCTAATAAAAATGAGGCTACAAAATAGAACAATCAACAATTATTTATGTCCACAGGAATAACAATTTGTAAATGCGTATGCCAGCATTTTCTGTATGGCAACGTTATCAAATACCTCACTAATTGACACAGGTTTATTTTTTGTCGCATTATGATCATTTTGTTGGTAAAAAAGTACATAAAATGCCGGACTGAGGTTCTTTTATAAGCTTTTTCTTAACTTGCTTCTTAAGTATGTTGTCCTTCCGTTTCAAAACATGGTAATTGAATTTTCGTCTACATCCAAGTTTCCAATCGAGCTAAAATTTTACGGATGTGTGTGGTATAGTAGGAAAATCTTCCCGCAATGGAAGTGGTTGACTATCCGACAACAAGCACTGCCAAGATAAGACAACCTGAAACCCCGGGGGCGAGGTGAGAAGAGGTAAAATAAGAGAAAAGCAATATTGGATTGGAAACCAGTTTTCGGTGCCGTTGAGACGGATAAAGACGTTTCGAATGCTGCGTAAGTTCAAAATCAGTCAACGTGGGAGATAATATTCCCTTAGCATCCATGGACTAAGGAATGGTAATGTCGGAAGTAAAAATAATATAGAACTACCAATAAGGATTTTGAATACATCAGTTTTGGGACCGCTGAAGAGAAGACTATTGATAATTGATACCACAGTTTTCGGGGTTACTAATGCGAGTAGTGATATGAATGATGATGCTTATGTTCATGATTAACCTCTCCCTACACATCTCGAACCACATGGGAAGGGAAAGCAATGTAAAAACTCAAGAAAATATCATCATTGACTGTTATCAGGGAGATTCCGGCATCGTGGAGCAGATAGTGATATCCAAATAATGTGTGAATCTAAATTCAGCCCCCATGGGAAAAAAGACATCCCTAGTACTCCTAATAATCGAAAATGACCAAAATTGGAGATGAATACCTCCATACACTACTAGTTCCCGTAGCGATGGGAATGGCAAGATCATTAAAAATGACAGATATTCGTGTTGATACCATCGTTTTCTGGGTCGCAAATGTGAATAGTGACACTCCCAATGCTGCTTAAGTTCACGATCAGCTCCATGCGCTCCACCACCCGTACGGAAAGGGGTAGTGTGTTAGCATTATCGGAAATGACATAACTGAGACGAATTCGGTGTTGCTGAGATGACCGTCAACCGACCTGAGATGTAGCTACCATTATGTCCATGTTATCGGGACACGGTATAGTTAAGGATGGGAAGGGGAGAAAGAGAAATAACGCATACGACCGGTATTAGGGTCAAAATCTATGAGCTGGTAGTTTCGTATTACTTCAGGTTATATTATCAGCAATTTCGTTTTCTATCACTTATCTCCGATTATACGACAGCGGCAGCCTCAATTGTTAAAATTTGAAGTTTTTTTCAGAGATTTTAAAGTATTATAAGTACTTATGACGATTGATGCCTCAAGCTTTTAAAATGTATACGAGTATTTCAAATGTTAAAATATCTACGTTTACGAATCTTCTAAGTACTTGTACCTATTATGAGTGACCAAGGAAGATATATTTTTGTAACTATATTTTGTAATTAACAACTTGACTAAAAATTATTTTTTTTACTTTTTCGTTCAGTACCTTTTTATAGAAGCTTATTTAAAAAAAGGTTTTCTACGCCTATTTTATTTCACTAATATGTATACGTAATCTTGTAGAAGAAGTACTGCATTTAACTTAAAACCTATAAATAATTGACAATTTCCTCTTAACAATCACCTTTTATTTGAGTGAAATATCGAGAACAATCCTGGATATCAATTTTTCTAGGGAATATCTCTAACGATTTTGACAAAACTCACAAAATAAAAAAGAGCAATCTAACCTAACTTTGTGGAGGTAGGTTTTCATGCTTTTGTTGATATACATCGGCAGATGCATAGAGGTGAAGCGAAGCAATTAGAAATGTTGCAAAAATGAAATGAAATGAGCGAACAGTTTCGACTTCCTTCACGTCTATTGATGTCTGTCTAACTATAAAATCAGTTAATGTTCTTAAAGAGTCATCTTTAATTCACAAATGTGACTTCTTTTTGGTATATTTAAAATTTCTTTTAATCTTAACAACACTTCAATAGGTTTATGACTTCATTGGGTGTTTCTCATTAATATCTATACACTTACACGGATACAGAGTATTAATTTCACATGCATGTCAACATTTGGTAAACAATAACAATATAACATATTTATATCAATTATTATTATATTTATAACCTTATACATAACATATCATTCCTATACAAATTAAGCCCGGTCATATTGTTTGTTTATCGCAAACTTTGATGCACGGAACTCATAAATTCTACGTAAAATTTTTGATTAAAGAAGAAATATTTTTATTCGGAGTTCCAACCAAAATGTGAGCCGATAACCGACACCAAACTCTGAACTTTCTTTTCATCATGTCCATGGCTTCATTTCATCAATCGATTTCATCTCATTAAAATGGATTTTGGTGGTGGTCTTTGCTATCCCTAATCCCCTGCCTTTCAAAACATTTCAACCACAACACAAAATGTTTGTGAAAGTCCTCGTTTGTCACTGTTTTGAATCGGAAATAATTAACCTGTTTTTCGTTCATTAAATATCGAATATTTGAAAATTCTATCACCGTACCGCATCACTATGACATACAAATATCATGACTCTTTAACAGCTGTTCAACAAAATGATTGAAATTATATTTGATGCGTTCCTTTTGTGGATGGTCACGTACAGGTAACACTCGTGCCTTGCCAGAGGCAGGAATGTCATATTTTTCGGGAACTCGTAAACATAAAAGATATTTATGCAAAACAAAAACGTTTGACTAATTTAATTTTCATCTTTTCAAATATCTTATTAGTCATTTCGATTTATCAAACAGAAAAAATATAACTTCAACATTTTATTTAATTAATTAATTAATATTTGAATGAATATTTCTATTTTTTTCTCCAAAACTGTTCTTACAAATTTGAAGTTCACATAAATGCATTTTGAGATTTCAAAGAATAAATATCTTTCAATTGTTTTCATAGACAATAGAGCACTCTCAATTTCGTCATCTCCCCATTACTTCACTACAAATTTGAGGGGAAATTGAACGCTTCACTTTAAACCAAGACCTACTCAATCGGTCTAATTACGTGAGTTATTTTGTCTTATTCAATCGATTCCTCCACATCGTTTAGTTCCTCAACCCCGTATAGAAGGCAGTGATTCGTACAGAAGGCCATGGAAAATGCCATATACGTGAATGAGGTATTCAAGATCTACAGAAGCAAAATAGAAGATATGATTCGCCTCTTCTATTTACTATGTGTACTATTGCCGAGACACAAGGTTGCGAAGCTCTAAAACCTTTGAGCTCGGTAACGGAAAAATTAACAACGAATGGAGTGAAAAGTAGTTGAAATATAAAAATTCAACACCCTCAAGAAATATTAAATTATATTATTTTCATTCGGGCAAAGCTTGGTCTCTCAGTAATTTGACGGATAACATTCTGACCATGCAATTACAATATTCATGATTCGAATCCAACTGTGGGAAGATTATTTTATGAATTAATTTTTGTGTGCATGAGTGGTAGTTGAATAATATTTAACGTATTTTGACATGAATTTAAAAAATATGTGGCCATGTGCATCAAATATACATCATTGCCATCCGAACAATTAGCTCGATCTTCCAGACATTTCTGTAAACCAAGTCGTGTAACTTCGTCGAATATTATGTAATATGGCTCCCTAACACGATTGGCTAACTTCCATAAATTCAAGTTATATCCAAATAAATATTAATATTAGACACAAAACGTACTACTTGCTGTCAAGAAATACAAGTTAATAACACAAATTAAGACACAAAGTAATTTGTTCCACGCGCTCGATGCAGAAAGAAAACAATAGCGCCACAAGGGAACGCGAATTGAATTCGTGTCAGAGGTTGGTGATGGATTTAGGTTCACGAAATTCGAATGTCCTGCCATTATAACGCGAGGTACAAATATTATTACTCTTCTGAACGATGGCGAAGTAAATGCGTCAGCTACATTGAGTACAAGCTCTGTACCAACATCAAGCTAGTTAGACTGACAAAAAATTAATTAATTAATAATTTATTGTCAAGAGAGCTGTTACAAACTGCCCATGACCACGTTGAGAACAATAAAGTAATTTACTGCTAATAATATACAATAAACTAGTAAACAGTGCGATTCTGTTCATGTTTCTCTCCTTAAATTTTCTCGAAGCAAAGAAAGATGACTTCGAGTTTGAGATTGTGTTTGTGAATACAATAATTGTAGTGTGGCTGTGAAGGCTTCCAGGACCTCGTTACTCCTGCACTACAATTACACGAACCAAAAATCTTTCAAACACTGTTTGGTAATCCCAGTCATAATCTAAGAAAGAATTCCATTTTCAACACACAAATTGCGAAAAACACTTATTTGCGAATATAATATTTTGAAGTGAAATTCAATATGTTACGCGGATTTATAGAGTGAATTGAAGTCCCAACTGTTTATGTCAAACTGACCTTTAAGGACACCGTTCCCTTAAGGACACAGTTAATGTATTTTTCAAGTTCTAGATTTTTCGTGAGTTTTTTTCTACAAATTGTTACCGGAAAGTGGGATTGGCATCAAAAGTTTTTGAGTTTTACTTTTAGGTTTAAAACTTTATTTGTCAAGTGGATGTAAAATCATCAGAAATCATGAAGATATCTCGTAAAATAAAACAGAACTATATTTTTACTATTTGCTTCGTGTGAAAACGTTTTAATTTCTATTTACGTCAAACAATTAAAACTTCTTTTTTCAGACAGATTAATTTGAAATTTCACTTGATAAATTCGCTTCTTAAAGAATCCCACAAATAAAATGCACTAGGGTTAAATCAGATAAACGTGCAGGGTCAGATGTATAGAACTGGTAATGCCGTCTGAAAGCTTTGCCCGATAAGGTTTCGTACAGACAAGGCAACGTGCGGAGGTGAAGCAAGGAGTTGGTGCTCCATAACTTACAAAAAAATTATCTTGCCCAGAAAACATCTCTGCAATAGCATCATGTTTAAATTTTTCGATGCATTGTAACACCCTTTACAGGGAAAGTTAGTGATGCAGTTCTTTTCAAAGAAGTAATGTCCAATGAATAAGTATATGAAGTTTCACCCCACCAGAATACAGGTGAAATAAAGGAAAATTCTACTGTTCAGTTTTGTGAGGAATGCTAATTATTTTCGAAACAGTCACTTCACTCATCATTCAATGAAACTCATCTCTAGTGAATACAAAATTGTTTATGCATTCACTAGATGAACTGAAGGTCAAAGACATCAGCGCCATTTTCGTCTCAACGGTGAAAATATGAACTACATTTTTGTCCCTTCAAAAATGGAAATCACGTTCTAAGAATATTTATTGATGAGGTTTTGTGAATTTTCTAATGTTATTTGACTGATCCAGTCACTAGTTTTTACACAGGAGGAGCTCAAATGCCTCCTATTCAATTTTAAACCTCTTGTTGATGTGTGAGATTGATTCTGGGTTATTGCAGGAAAAGGTCGATATTACAAGAAAGTAAAATACCTGAATTAGTTAAAAACATGATGACAGAGGTTACAGCAGAGGTTGATCTTAGACCGTTGACCCATCCTTCCCACTGCCTTGAGCAAAGGACGCCCCTCCTTTTCCGGTGCCAACGAGCCGCAAGCCGCGTATCAATCATGGGATGACAGCAACCACGCGTAGAGCAGCGAACTATGCTCAGCACAGAATACTCCATTTCCCAGCCCTTTCGTCAATCACTCACTCACTCACGACAAGAAGTTGGCCGTAAATAATCCAAAATGCGGTGAATATTGTTCTCTTTCATGTCATCAGCGCTCGTGGGGATTGTCATGGAAACGAGTTTTGAGTCCATACATGGACATGAACTTCCGAGAATGTTCCATTCATTTATATTCTACGCTTTATTTATTCAAGTTGTTTCTCACCGATAAACATTTTCATGTAGTTATTATCTCTTTTCAAAGTAATAGTAATGTTGCGTTACATTGAAACATAAGTATTTAACGTTTTTTGCAATTACGACAATGGCATTGTCTTTGATTTTAAAATATTGAAACTCTCCAATCAACATTTCATTTCAGCTAATTCCGACATTATTATTTTGTCTTTCCACCAGTTCTTGTAAACTCTTTATAAAATATGTTTCCAATTGGTTTTTGTGTCAGATTTCAAACGGTGTATTTCTGAAATTATATTGAAGGATTTAATAATAATACATTGAATTTACGAACCGATACTGATTTCCGTGCGAGTATAACATCTTATATTGAAAACGTGTATTCTTTCTCTCTTTCTCTGTTTTTTTATTAATATTAATAAGTTCACGAGCAGAATTTCATTTATTATTCTTATGTTATTCTAATTAGATTAGGCCGCTGACAGATACCTATTTATAAGTTGAAGCGATGTGTTATATTAATGTATCAGTAATTATAAACATATTTTATACAGCGTGTTCCCGAAATAGGCGAAATAACTTGTACATCAATGGTTTTAGTCGATGAAGACACAGTATAAATATTCTGTTTCAACACCAAGGCTGTTCGAAGTCTTCTTAAGGATGATCTACAATAACAATCTTCATCCTCCACAAGATAAACATATGAAAACGCCGTACCCAGGATTCGAATCGAATAAAATCGAAGGTGAACACATTTCAGCGAGGTTTAATATCTTTCGCGACTCATTCCTAACGGATTAATCCGGACGGTGAGAAATATTGCCTTAGATTTTGGGTACAACTTTTGACGGGGATTCAACATCCTAACACTGCCGATAAAATTCTGTATTAATATTTGTTCCAATGGTGAAATCATATATTTTTCAATTTAATATCCAAACATGATTTTCCGTTTATATAAAAGTTTATTTAAAATCTTATATTTCTTGATATAACTACTGAAACAAATTTTACGAACAGTAACATAAAAGTAATAATAGGTTACAATACCAAATTCGTTCAAAGAACAAAGTTTATGCAATAGAATTCTTCGTGAAATTGCGACAGCTAAATCTATGGTCTATTTTTCTGACACATGACATGACCTAATTTCATGAACAGGAAGCAAAATCTCTCCTGGAATCCAGACCACTAAAAATGTAAATTAACTTCAGGCATTTTTTGGAATTTATTCTATTCATTTAATTTCCATTTCCATACATCAGCGCCCCAACAGACCGTTTAAAAATTTTCCTCGGACGCCGTGTCGCAGTGAGAATATCATTTATGGTCGCAGCAAGTCTTTTGCTCTTTCTGTCTACGGTGAGACGGAATGACATCACGAACTGAAAAAGCTTGCGTGAGGTAAAACACAAGAGCTTCATGCCTCAGAGGAAACATATGTGACGCTATTAAAACTCGTCTTGAAACAAGTCTGGTAATAAAGTAGGATCTTTACATGACAATGTTGCTTAATGACGAAGGCAAAAAAAAGTTCGCTGAAATAAATATTGTCTTCCCATCCCCTTCACACATACCAAATCAGCTTAAGTGAATAAATATGAAAAATTGGCTAATTGTGCACACCAAAGTTAGACGTATCAGTAGATATTGTTAAATGGTCATGTAGTTCATTATGTACTAGTGTCCGCATATAACTTTCTCAAGATATTCTATTCATTGCGCATTTTTACGAAAAAAATGTTTCTATTATTTATTTGCTGAGAAGATATATTAGTACATGATGAATTTCCTCGGAAGGAATAAGGAACTAATTTCCCCTGTGTGCCTCCCTTACCACTACATGCAGCAAATTCCTTCTACGTAGTTATAGTAGCTACAGTTATTATAGTTATTTAATAAGCTCAATTTAACTCGATGAATACGATAAAATGATAAGCCGTAATGGGTAGTGCTGAAAATGTCAAAGTTTACGCTTTTCAAAGCTCTAAATAAAATTTTAAAAATGTCTCATTGTTTACAAACGTGCTTAAATACGCAATAAAAAATAATTAAAAATTAAATGATCACATGATAAGAAATATTAAACAAAAATATTTACATGGAAGTTTTTCCTTTTAATTGAAACTATTCTGCAACATTACCATTAAAATCATTATAGGGATACTAACAACTCGTCTAATTTAAAGTTCAGTTTTGTTTCTCTCTTTCGGACAAGTCAAATCCGTAAGTAGTACTTTGAAGAGGAGCCGTCTATGTCTCACCTTCATCTATGTCTTGATTTCCCTGACATTTTCAGTCTATTCTGATCTAAATCACTAATTATATGTAGTAGTTTGTATTAGTATAATACGAAGTAGTAATGACACCATACAGCTAATTGGTATATTTGTAGTAAGTTACCTTCACATTCAGGCGAAGTTGTTCAGGAAAACTACATCAGATCAATCCTACATCTTCAAATGCACCAAATAACAACTCTTGATGGCAGTAGCATTTGCGTAAGAAAGAAAAACTGAGAGTGGTCTAAGAAAGTAACGCATGCACGATACGCTCATACACATTATCATGCAGTTAAGATATGTATGGAGGATAATCTAATACAAATAAACATACTGGTAAGATATGCACATTTCGTAACACATTTTGAAACTACTTGTTTTCTTTTAGTTCGAGTGGTTTAGTCCACAGAGAAAGTATATTTCACAGAATAAGTTAAATCCTCAATTTCACAGATAGATAGCGTTCAATGTTCTGCGAAGCATGCACGTAGATTAGTCTTCGGGTTGCAAGAGAGTGCGAAAAGCTTCTGCTGAGACTGAATAGAAAAGAAGCTTACATAGAATTAAATTTTTTCACATGTAAGTCATTTAACGTTATTAACGTGATTATTGCCAAAGAGCATTTAGAAACCATTTATAACAAAGAAGATGAAAATAAGCTAATTTACTATCAACCACGTGAACTGATCATTTAGATGTTCACAACTTCTAGTTGGATCCTTTCAGGATTCAAATGTATCACTTCTTGGGTGAGGGTACGCGTTTGCAGGTGTTGAACAAAATTGTATTTCAATTTACTTAATTGTGCTGTTGACTGAGTGTTCGAATAAAAGTTTACATTATTTTAACTATGGCTTCAACGTTCTCCAACTCACCTCCAATGGTAATGAAATAATAGAATAGGATTATGTTACTGGATAACAAATCTTGAGGTGAGATCAAACAATATCAAAATTATTGCAAACAGGACAGACCTAATCGTGCCTTAGTAAATCAAACACAATACAGTACATATCTTTGACTTTAAGAACACTGAAATTTGGGATACTAATACAGGAATAGATTGTCAAAGAAATGATTCATATCACCAAACATCTTGACACTTGCAACATAACAGCAGATACAGCCAACCTCAGTAACAAACTTAATTCTTAGTCACCAAGTTGGTAACATTGACACTACTTGAGATTCCACATCACACAATTTCAAACAAACGTAACAAAATGTATGCATGCTCTTATTATAACAGAGACGGTAGTCAGGTTTGTTTAAGACATTCAAATAAGTTCTGTATAATATAGAAAGATCACAATATATAAAATGTGGAGGACGCCTTCGCAATGTACAGTGTTGCTCTAACACAATGAAAAACGTGAGATTCTTAGAAGAAAACTGAAAATGTAAATTTATTAATTTTTATTTTAAAAAATAATGACCTATTCGGAAGCCAAACACAACTTTCTCACGCTTAAAACTAAATTAGTCATTTTGTGTAATCATCTCCCAATGTTGGTGATTAAAAAACCATTTTTTCGAGTCTACATTCCAAAGTCTATTTATTACACAATTCCGTTTTTGTTTTGAATTCTCTCATGATTAGGAAGACGATTATAAGAGGATGGAGAAAGACGAAGTAGGAGTTGAGACTGACGTAGATAGATAGCAGGCGATCGATGTGCGCGTGCCCCCTAGACTCGCCGCACGCGCCGCCAACTTGAAAAGTATTCGCTGATGAATAGAGGTGCTCGTCCTTCACTGTAGAGCGCGTTCTACCGTTGCACGTGCGTCACGACTGGAACGCCACCATTTGTTGTTGATTAGGTGCTCGTCGACAGATTCCAAGAGACAAATCGTGAGTGAGGCACGGTCAACACAAAAGTTCGAGAATATTGGCCTTGAGAAATTATAGATATCTGAAACATAATGGTAGCTAATTTTATATTACTCTCAAAAGACACCTATATCCTATTTATAATGATTAGTCGATTTCGGAGTCCCAGTGTTTTGGGCTTTTATACAAGTTCCAAGTAATAAATACTATTATAATTAGAGTAAACTAAGTTTGTTCTGGTCTTATAAAATGAGCTAGGTTAGATTTACTATAAAGTGCCGTATTTGGATTGAATTTCTAAGGTAATAGTACAGATATCCTACTTCCATAAACTAACCCAGTTAGAAATTTATCAATAGCAATACATTAGACGATATTTTATGAATCGTATATAAATTTAGAAATAAATAGAAAAGCAAAATTAATCTATATTATACTGCTTCTCGTAGAGTTCTGAAAAGAAAGGAAACAACATTTAACATATTTCATCTCATTACATAGGCTTACATATGACGACGATACTTCGTAACATAGATTAAATAAAGAAATATATTTAGTAGAAATAAACAATAAAATTATAATATTTCAGTTGTACAGTGTATATTAAAATACAATGCAGATATATAGTATGGACACGAGGGCAAAGTGCAACACTTCACTTCATAAGTACGTTAACATATTTATTTTAATCTCGTCTAACATTTTTACACTTAAAATTATATGACTGGTAGTTTACATTATGTAAGACCCGGATGACTGAAAGAAGTGGTGTTGAAAGTAAATGAAAATAGGATCCACTAAGCCAATAAGGACGTATAATTTAACATACATTTATGTAAACATTATTTTTCGCAAGAATTATTATTTCTCAATTAATCATGTAATCCTAATTTCTTTATAATATGTCAATTATAAAGGATAACGTTCGTACGAAAAAACGTTCTACCTTTTTTTTTTTTTTACATTGTTCGCATGGTATATTTGTGTACGGTATTTCTATTAACTTCACATTCACAACATGAAGTTAATATAAAAACTCATCTTGGTGGTAAGATTACCGTATGAATGACCAAACGTTATTCTAAATTATGTCGAGTCTGTCTCATGCACACACACACACACACACTAGATATATCGGGGAACTTAAAATATATATTAAGCGCATTCTAAACACTGAAACCAGGAAAAAGGTTTCTTCCATCACTCTTCCTTCCTTTACACTGTCTCGTAATGTAATGGGAGAGTAAAAGAGGAAAGCAGATAAATGGAGGCGTTAGTCACCCGAGTAATAGAACTCAACATAGGCGCGACCATTTGCGGTTGAGTAACTCTTCGTCTTCGGATTCTTGAGAGAAAACAACGTCGTTGAAAGTTCGGTCAATGGACAGACAAGGCAAGTGAAGCACTTCGTGGGTAGAACTTTGGTTCATACCGATTTGTACAAAATGTTGACCGCAGAAATAGTAGAAGAACAGCAACTGGATAACGAAAACAAATAAGAGTAGTTAAGTGTTTCAGAATTGCACATTGAGACGAGATTTTTAATGGCAGAGTTCAGGCAACCAGATTTACGTCGTACGAAATGCAATAACTTGTAATTCTAAGATGAAGGAACAAACGCAAAATCTTCGAATATATTACATTTTTTTGTCTTTATTTTTTTGTCAAAACATGTATACAGTGTTTGCGCTCTATTAATTTATTGCAGATAATTCAATCATGTGTGTGATCATAATCTCGTTGCCACCTTTACCATTGCATTTAATTATTATATTGTTTTCATTCCACAACTAATACAAGGGATGGCTTATTCTGCAACTCTACATTTTTTTATTCTCCTATATGCATTTGCGTTTCCGTCCATGCGATTAAAGTGTTTCTGATGCTTCCTATCTTCGTTAGGGATTGATAAAACAATTAAAATTTACTCGTATTTCATATTAATATCTTCTCTCTCTCTCTAATATTTATTATCTATTAATATCTTTTTGTTCATAATTTTGTTTAAATTTCTCCCGAATATAAAATACAATCTTACTATGTTCTTGTATTTCGTCTCCAAATTCACGGACACTAAACTATCCTCATTAATTATTTTAATATATGCTTAAATTCTCGTGTACTCCTTGCTGGCTCTCATATTGCTCGTCCGAAACCATTTTCTTTCCTTTAACCTGAATTTAATATCTTTATAAATATATATCCCGAACATTTGTAGATGCATTCCACGGGGTCTGCCCTACCTCTGTCTGTTCTCCTATCAATATTTTTCGGTCATATTTATTACCTCTAGTAATTATTTTGATTTTAACAGTTACTTCCTCTTTTATAGCGTAATGAAATTGTCCTTAACGTTTTGTTTGTGCAAATATTTTCGCATTACTCCGGTAATAATCTTCAGAAACTGTGGAAAAATACACACAATATAACCTTTACAATTGAGGAATTTCCTTCTTTATATGACCTCACACTTGTGTACATTTCTATGTTACCAATATATACGTATTTTGACAATTCCCTAACTAAAAATTCTTCTTTTGTGCAATTAAAAGCATGATTGTTCGTGCGGATTACTACTGCAATTCAGGGGATATCAGTTTTCTAGTGTCTGAAAGTTAGCATATCGCACGACCTTGAACCTTCATTTACCTCTACCCTCCCCTACCCCCAACCACCAACACAAAATTAGTCAAGTGGCAGCGCCCTAAGTAAACACATTATTGTTTTGTAAATTCTATCGCTGTCTGGATTATTATAGTACTCCGCGTGAGTATTTACGTCACCTTATTTTCTGTATTATTCTCGAATTTTTGTCGTTTAATGTATAAATTTTAGATTTTTTCGCTGTTCTATTCGTTGTGTTGGATGATATTTTTCTATGAAACAAAATGATATTTTTCTATGCCAAAAGAAGAACGAGAAGAGATAACACGAAAAGTGTTTCCGAAGTAGCACATGAATTTGTTCTTTTAATATATTTTTATCATTCTTTATCCATTTAAAAGTATTCGAAAAGATGCCACAGATGCAAAAATGAGTCATTTCAACCTTCCAACATATAATTTAAAATTATTGTGATTACTAAATCACCAAAGAATAAGTGAAATTTTGGTCTTGATATTGAAAGAAAAATATCTCGTTCATATACGTAATTTCCACAGTTTCTTTTCGTCCAACACGTTCTTTAATGCTTTAAATTTAATTTGTATTTTTAATTTAATTTTTTAACATTTCGGAAAAAATTGGAGGCGTGTGATTCTAAATCACAATTTTGCTAATTTTGTAACATTCAACCTCTAATTTTTATTTGTGTTGAAGTACAAATATCTTTTGCGTAGAAGGATTCTTCATTACTTGTAGAAACCTTAAAAATCTTTAAAGATGCTAATTAAAACAATTTAAAGTGGGTTACAATAATAATCCTCGGGAGTACTCACGTAACAAATATTTCAAGTGAGTACATAATGTCTAAGTAGGTTTACACTCGGTGCAAGAATGTGGACGTGCATTACCTGTTTCGTTCCCGTTATTGCGTTTGTGGATCACGTTTGTTACGTTCTTGAGAAATCTGCCGAAGCAGTCGGAACTATTCTAAACTAGATATTTGTTTAGACATCGATTAATCACTCGTTTCATCGCATTTTACCATTATAGAATACTTTATGATCAATATTCATTTGAAGTCAATCGACGAAGGAGAAAAATATAATTCATGAAAAACGATGTAATGCAAGCATTTCTGAGTAGTTTCCAGATAATACTCTATTTTTAACTACTGGAAAAAATCTTCTTAATAACAATATTTATAATTTTTTGAAAATTTGATTTGATCGTATCGTTTTTAATAAATTCGATTTTTCACTGTCATACNCATATGTTTGATTTCATATATGGATATTACCTATCTATATAAAATTCACCTCGTTAAAATGAGAGAGTGAGTTTTTGGTTATAATATAACCGTTTATATATATTACGCAAAACTTGAAATTGAAAAGAAAATTACTTCTCGAAAAGAAGTAGTTTTAAATTTAATGAAAAAATGCGCAATTAAGTGACTCGCAGATTAAAAGACATTTCAGTCTTCGCCTTTATCACTCCAGAATTGTACCTCCCGAACTGGCAAAAACTGAAGCGTCTAATTCTAATCTGCAAGTGACTTAAATATGTTCTTATTCCATTATGGATAATGCTAAGAATATATGTCATAGTTCCAAACCTTCTAAATCGGTAATAAATATGAATGAAAATTATATCTGTGTTTGTCATAAATCAGCACAAGAAAATAAGCAGATTAGCGATTACAATGTACTCAAGTTCTTCATAAATACGAATGCAAAATTGGTATTCGAAATATTAAATATAAGAGTGTTCGACTAAATGAAATTCCCCTAAAACGTTTAAACTTCCTCCAAGGATATTATAAATGGATTAAATGAAACACCATTCACACGTCCAAAATTCTATTATCAGAAATGAATCCTTCAACAATTGACAAAAAAATTTATATTATTTTAGTATGAGGTATTTACGTTTTCTCCACAACCTATTCATATCATTATTGTAAACGAAATTATTTAACTATAAAGTCAATGCAGTACACGCAGTAAATATTTATATTGCGAATAACCAATGTGAATGTGCATTACGATACTTAAAAAACCCGAATAATGAGCCAAAGATCATTTTTAATACAAGATCGAGATTTGGCCATCCCTGTGACTTAATCCATACCACCTACTTAGAAATATGAGCCACGCATTAATAATGGCTCTTTCCTACTTCGCTTAACGACTTAGTACCTGTAGTGCAATTTCCTATAGATGCTTTGCTCCTCCGCCACCAGGGCATTGCGGGTGAGAAAAATAATATGCGCCTGGCGAACGCCTCTCCCTGAATGAGGTGTAAATCAAAGAAGCCCCTCTGTCTCCCCCTCCCTTTTTGGTCGTTAGGAAGCAGAGGGAATCGCAAAGAGGAACTCGAGGAGTCCTTCCATTGTCGAAAACCTTGGGATGTCCCCTCTCAATCCTGTTTCTCGATTAGGGGGCGAATTTCCCCTTTTGCTGAGCAATAGGTGGCGAAATTTTCAAGATAGTTCAGAAATTAAAGTGACGTTGTACAGAATTTTTCTGTTGAATGGGGAGTTCTCTTTTTAGGTATGAGGAAAAAATAGCTGACGATTCAAAAATAGAGATTTTAGTTAATATTTACGACGTCATCTTTGACTTGGTTAATTTAAGAAATCTTAGCAATACAAAGTCTGAAAATATTAATTTTTTATTTAAAAATTTTCGTGTGAAGTCAACAATTTAATTTTAGTCTTAAAATATTTCTCATTTATTCATCAAGTGAAAGCTACATTTTTGTTATGTTTTAAGCCACTACTCCGCTAAATTTATTTCTTAACTTAATCTAAAAAATTTACCAAGTGAAACTAAAGAATGTTTTAAGAACCCAATAGCAATCTTTATTTTAGATCATATTTTTTTCGTAAAACGAAATATTTTCAAGAGCAGAAAACATTTTTGAATAATTTTTTATCGGGCCTTTCCTATTGAATTCTGTCCAGTATAATATTTTATGTTGAATTTAAGGAAACATCATTTTCGACTTAGTGTGCAATGCATCAAAAGTGGTTGATACATTCTCAGCGTTCATGATGAGGATTTTACTGAACATTTACATTTTAATAAAAGTTATTCAACTAAATTATATAGAATAATGGTTTCATGGATTCAAAAAATAATGTTATTTAAACTTCCCTAGTAAAACCTCAATAAAAATTGAACTGGTAAATATAATAAAATCAAATGAAGGCGCTAAATTTTCTACGTCATCGCTTTTCCTATTTATAGAACATGTCTTAATTAGTTTATGATTACCGTTTATATCAAGCACTAATTGGAATAGAAACGTTCATGGTGCATTGCCTTATACAATGCGAGGGAAAATTAGTCACTTCATATCACTGTAACTTCTATGCATTGATGTGAAATTTTGCAAGAAGATACAACTATATATTTTCAAGATATCCTTTATACGTGGAGGTCCTGTAACACCCCATTCGCACAGTTCTTATTTTATGCACAGCCCTTAGTGTAATGTGGCGAACATTTCACAATAATCAAGCGAAAAACACATTTTCAGGTGTCGTGGAGAGCTCATCTCTCGTTAATAGTGCCCACTCATGGAAAGTGAGATGAAAGAATAAATTATCTTTCAAAACCACCCACTAATCAAATCATCCCATCCCTATTTAGAGATGAGATTTTCAAATCTTCTAAAATTTCTCAGAAGGATGTGCTTTAGTCTTGCGTACACGGCATACGTTCCCCTACCTCTAGGAGTAATGTCCTATTAGAACCACTTCAAACAATTAAACACTTTAGAAAATTTGTTCCTTATACATTTTTATGCCTTGAATTACACCAAATTGAATTACAAGAATTTATTTTTCTGTCAATAACTGAATGTAATACATCCCATACCAAAAATTCAAGTCCACAACGTAATCACTCCTGTCAAGGGAGTGTTCATCCTTATGCATCCCCTCACCTTTTTGCAGAGGGGAGGGGATGCATTCCCCTTTTTGTGGGGAAGAAAATTGCATATGATAGGTGCGAATTCTTTTGATGCACTTGAACACCAAATTTAAAATAAATTTCTCAAATGATTAAACTTTTTTCGAGCATAATTTTTTTAAAAACCTCTAATAGTCACCCATCTGTACAGCCCTTCATAGTATTGAACGGTTTGGGTTTGTAACGAGTTGCAACAATAGGACACTACTTTAATATCTGTTTGCCTTAGTGAGTAAATATTTCTTACCAACAGAATTAACTCTAGGATCTGAATGCGACCTTAAGGCCCTAAGACGCTCTCTTAATAGTAGCCACCTGTTTGATATGCAACCCACAGTACTTACTCGCTGAGCGGGAAGAGTTCGAGTAGAAGCATAATTGTAATCCTTATTGAATTGTGAAGTGTATCTCACCTGTCCAGCGAAAGAGTGCTGTGGATACGTAGAATATTCTCTTAAACTTATATGAAGCATGGTCATGAAAAACAAGCAGATGCTACGTATTTAAAATACGTAATAATGAAGGTAACTGAATCTTCTGTTTAATCAGAATCACTGCGCATTGGGCGACGCACAGACTGACAAAATTAGGAGAATAAATTTTACTGTATCGAGAATTCCCGGGATGATGTTTCTGTAAAAATACCTTGATCGAAGATTTTCACCGATACGACGTGAGAGAGTACAACATAAGAGTCAAGTCTTTGCCTGCATGAGGAACACCAACACAGGGTCATGCCGTGTAACTAGAGCTAATTTTCTTTAATATAAGCGATAATACTATGACAAACGCATGACAAAACTATTAAATTACCTGAAATGCACTTAAATGTTGAAAAGTACTATATTGCATTTAAAATAAAGTACAATAAATTGCCAAAATACTAAGCTATTATTGTATGTAATCGTTATAAAAGTAATATAGAAAGTTAACAGTTATTCAGTAACGAATCTATTAATTGTAAGTTATGTATTAATAGTAAGTAAGTAATCTATTAATATTAAATAAGAAATTATAAGAAAAAATATAAGTATCAAATTTTGGACATTTTTGTGGGGCTTTAGGGCTCATCCAAATATTGAACAATTATTCTTCAGCTGTAATTCTTGGACTATTTTTGTTAAAACTAATTTACTTCCTACAATAAAATTTTTCATGATTGATTGTAGGCTTCATCTGATATACTGTAATAGTTTACCATATTACTGTAATGTATTTTGTTACATTTCTCTTTTATATATAAGATCCTCAAAACTTATGAATATATATTAAAGAGTAAATGAATTAGTTTTTAAGATGCATTATGGTCAAGTAATAAATGTATTTTAAACACACTACTGCATAATTTTTGTTTGACGTCTCATTTTACGATGTGGCGAAATTCAGACATGGTCAGCTCTTCCACATAAACGCATGATAGGGTAGAAGAAATTGCGATGGAGTAATTAGGTTTTGCCGCGGAATGTCAGGTACCTAACCGACAGGAGAGGGAAACCCCAGCTGAAAACCTCATCCAGTTAGGTCGAGTCGTAAATCGTACCCGCACTCTTCCGCTCTGCAGTAACATAGGGTGGGAAGACACGATTAGTTCTAGCTATCGTTAGGAGGGTAATTGAAATAGAGAGAATAGAAATGCTGGAAGATGTGCAGGTTGCTCGGACTATTTTGTGCACGGAGTTCGAAGTTATGGAGGAAGAAAGTGATGCAAATGAACCAGAGACAGTAAAACATGAGAGGAAAAGTAGATTTGATTGACAGAAAGAGTAGATTGGATTTTATGTAATTGAGCCGTCGTAGCTTAGTGGATCTATAACTCGACGACTGTAATATCGAGAATGTTTACTTGTCTAATCACCAATAATCAATCTCAGACCCAATTTAATCTTTTTAGAAAATATTTCGAGCTCTCGGGTCGAGTACTATTAATTTATTTCTCAAACAGACAATTCATTACAAATAACTATAATAATACACAAAAATCTTGAGAAGATTTAAATGAATGGTAAAGCATATTTGTAACTGCTTCAATCCTAAGACAAACAAAAACAATAATAAATAATCAATACTTCCAAACTGGATCAAATACAGTTCATTTTCTTTTCAAACCTCTTCAAGAATGGTGCCTCTTCGCCACACAATATAAGAATAATTGTGTCCGTCACCACTGCTGGAGAGGTGGGCGCTCACCAACTGATGTTGTTCTTAATATGTTTTGTTTCAGAACATTCCTTATAGTTTATGAACATAATCACTGAAATCTTCAAAATTATGCTTGGTCGATAATAGATCTCCACAACTCTCTATTTTGAACCCTTTCTTGATTAAACATAATGTGTATTTACACCTTTTTTTATTGTAATGCTCCCAATTCCAGAGATCTTTGTTTTCAGTTCGTTTACCATATATACATTTGTATCTGTCAATCTTTGGTATTCCGCAAAATTGTCGTGCCCCGTAAGAATTTCTAAAATAAAATTTTAAGGTCAAAAACCATGAATTATTCTTTTCTCAGGAATTTAAGTGTGGTAAGAAAGGATGGAGATTCACTCAGACTCCGTTAAAAAGTTTCCCCGAGAATAATCCAAGGACTGTGTGGCCAAGGGTAGCACATTGTAATCTTCCAGTAAAGTGGCCAAAAAACAGACAACCTTTTAGCGGAATAACTATGAATTTATAAATGTAAACGCACTAACCGATAGAGAAAAAAGTTAAAAGGGTAATTTAGGAAACAGAACAGGAACTGTAAAATATGGTAATACTTGAACCAAAACTGGTAAGCAATATTTTTTGTTTCGTTATTCACAGACTAGCATAAGTAATAATTATCCGTCACATGCATCAAGCAATTATCTAATTTAATATAATTGTAGATATAATTTATTCATTACAGTATAGAAACTAAATTTGATTTTTAACTCACTTTTAAGACTTTTGAATAAGGCAACCATCAATGAGATTTAACTATGGATTTGGTTTCTGTACTCTATATTTTTTTATTGATTTCTTAATTTTATTTATTTATTTTCCTCATTAATTTTCTTACCTTATTTTATTTAGGTTTATATATTAATTATTTTATATTATTTTTATTTAACTAAATTAAATTGTTTCAATTAAATAATGTCGCATTTAAAAATTAAATATGAGTTCAAATCAAACAGCGATAATAATAATTAATTTAATATTTTATTTCAGCAAATAAGATCCAATTTCTAAAATAATCAGTTCATTAACTTTTTTTCGATTAGTTTTTCAGCTGTAATTGTACCACGAATTGCTTTTTTTTTAATTATTAGAATCGGAACCGCTCTATTATTTTGAGTTGGTGGCTGGGACCTCAAAGAAAATCATTAATCATTAAGAAACCTTCATTGGAAAGGTCATTTGGTGGTAATAAAATAGTGCTAGCACCAGTATCAAGAGAAGGAAGAAGAAAATGATTAAGTCAATTACGCGGCTGGGAGAACAAAAGAAGGGACGATCTTTATGACGTGGAGTCTTATCTACGAAAATGTATTCCAATATTTTTACTCATCCAGCGTTACTGCGGCGTTTAAATTAGTCTTTAGCTCTTTGATTAACACAATTTTTCGAAGTTTGATAAGTAGAATATCAGTAAATAAAATGATATTATTTGTTGATATCTCCATAGATCACGCCATATCCACCTCTCTTGATGACACCCATGCTCAATGAACTGCTATTACCCGCATAATGTTTCCACTATAAACGCTTTAATGTGTATGTATGAGTGACGAAAAAAAAAACAATAGCGTACTGACTCGTCTAGACAAATTCGGACAATTTCAAGTACCCGACAAATATCAAGACGAACATACGATCTTTGTATATTAAATCAGCGCTGTGAAACTAGCGTCCTGCGGGCCGTATGCAGCCAGCGAAAAAGTTTTTACGATCTGCGAGTTATAGTACATTTTACATTAACTTTTTCATCAAAAATTGCGGGGTACAAATTAGTGTTATAAATTTATTCTGTCAGAATTAATATTTTACGTGCATGTCCAGTGAGAGAAAATAGAAATTTGTGTTCGTAATTACCCAGTCATATATTATAGTATGAAAACATTTTATTATAATACTAATATTGTCCCCTCCGTGGCTGCGGTACCAGCGTGATCGCTCGGCACCAAGTCATCCCGGGTTCAATTCCCATGTGGGGCAAGATAAAATTTGTAGCTTTCCATTTCCATGTCTCAGTATAGCTGTGATGTATGAAAAGTTCATCCTCTGCGGCTAACAACCGCAGTTGTAATACTCGGATACAGCAATCTGGATCCTATCTAGACGCTGATCCTTCGATCTCGGTAAAAGTCACGATGTGTCTAGTGAGTAAACTCACACAAAAACTGAGCCTTACTGGCACTCGTCATTCGTGGTCCTTAGCTTGCCGAAGCGAGATACATAATACTAGTATTAAAAATCCTTTTCAAAAGTAAAGAAATATATTAATTAATTTCTCTAGCATTAAATAATATAAATTTGTTGATAAGAATCAAAATATCACGTTATAAATAAATAAAAATGTCCATTTAGTTTTTCGGGCAACATTTTACTACAGCCAATTCTGTGTCCGCAGGTCTTTGCCAAACCCCAGCTCACGGGCTAAGATAAGTTGGACAACACTGCATTAGATGAATAATATGTATAGAGCAGTTTGAAGCATTGCATGTAAGTATTAGGTGACAAGAGGAGGAAACGAATTGGTTATTTATCCGTAGCTTTATTTATATATTTAGTATATTTATATTTGTGCCTGGAAAATAGCTATTATTTTTGTACAAACTCCTGGAAATAATAACTTCAAGTGATGCTAAAATTTGAAAATTTTTAAGTACTAAATAAATTTTATCATTTAGCACCACTCCTTTTGAGCAAAGTGTTAGCAGTAATAATTGATTAAAATTATATTTCAGGTTATGAATGATTGAGATAATTGATCAATCTAAAATATATAAAGTTTATAAAATTAAACATAAAGGTTATAAAGCAAAGTTTAACCAAGGTTTTACTTCCTTAATAGAGTAGGATATAAGTGAAATAATGTTTAACCTCATTTAAACCCGAGTATCAATCCTTCACTCATCAACAGCGTAATACCAAACATAGTGGATTTGGTTTCACCTCAGATCCGTGCAAATCTCGGAATCAAATATTTGGTCCATCACCATACATTCCCTCTTAAAATAAAGAGACGATTCTGGGTTAAAAAGATAAATAGAGAAAATTTATTTGAAGACCAACATATAAAGCAAAGACGCAGAGGAGGGGAAAATAGATCGTAGTATAAGCGCACAGAGAGGTCACGAAAGGTCCCATCGGGTGCGCGTAGGCGGAGTCCGGACGCAGTGTCCTGTGGATCGCGCACACAACAAGAGCTGTTTGCGCCACAGCGCAGCAACGGAAACAGATAAGTTCCCTCCGCCTACTACACAGCACGTTATGACTTATCGGCTATCGGCGGCGGAGTCTGCGCCAGGGCAACACTGGCTGTACCAGAGAATGCAGGAGCGCTTGCAGATTTAAAGTTGGTGCACAAGGAAGAGACGCAGGTAATGCAGGAAACGAGCAGGTGGAATGAGAATATGTAACTTAAAGAGATGGAATGCGGGCAAAATACAATGAATATTTTTATAAACAACATTGTCTGATAATTGAAAGATATACAAAAAATTATGGATATTATAGATTCAAGAATATAATGAAAATATTTTTATTCCAAGTGTATTCGTGTTTATGATGCTCATCCACATAGAACTAGACTTATTTCCAAAACGTAATTTTCCATATTCAATCACATTTTAATGAACTTCATCAAAATAAAATTGAAACCATAGAAATCGCTCTTAGATATATACAATGTTGGTTAGATTTAGTCGGAAGTAGTGTTACAGAGGGAGAACAGGAGAATGCCCACAAACTTTGGAATACATGAAAAAAATTCAGAAAGAACATTTGGAAATTGATGGGAGTATGGAGATGCGTGCGAGATAATATTGAATTCCATCCTCTGAAAGAGTTAAACTATACCAAAAGACAGAAAAATAATAGAAAAAGAAAGTGAAGCTGAAAAGAAAATAATCAAAAATTGAAAATAAGGTAAAACTGAATGAAAAATAGCATATCAGGCGCCAGACGAAGTCAAAAGTATGAAAATAATGAGAATGTAACAAACCAATTTTTATGAATTCATTTAAGTATTTCGTTCAGAGGAATCTCAAATGTCGTATAGACGTACTTCTGCCAAAATTGTAAATAAATGACGTAAAGGATGAAGAAAGTTTTCGTTGCAAGTACACAAAGACCGTGTGCGATGTGCAATAAAAGTGTTAGGACTTCCTATAAAATTAATAATTTATAATAAACTAATTTTTGGATAGTTATTTATTGTCTGAGCAGGTACCGCGTCTAATTGAACAAAAACCTAACAGACATCACGTCTATTGCCCTTTAATCAGGATATTAAATTTTGGATAATTCAGATTGATGTGCATACAGTTCATTCCATATTATTCATTCAAAGTAAGCAGTTCCAATTCCAATTGATTACGACTGGGATCTCGATTCCATATATTTTTCCCTTGGTTTTCGATTCCAATAGTAGAGCTATTTATGTGTATCATCATTGTATTATTGAATTATAAACTTTTAAGGTCTTTCATAGACCGGCAACTGTATTTCCCAACAACGTTTCTAAGAACATTTTGTTCTTCGTGAGGTGATTACATAAATAGAGCAGTATCCTATTTCCTATGCTCTTTATTTTTTCTGTCGTTAGATGCTACAAAATTCAATTCTTGGCATATTCATAGGATACTGTACTATTTCTTTTGTCACCTTACGATAAAACAAAAAAATAGCGGAAACGTTACAGGATAAACACCAATGATTTTCTATAAACGGTCGTAAAATTTTTCGATTCCAATAACAGATTCCTTAAAACTAATCTCCATTTCCATTCCGTACATCTTTCAAACAATTTATCCAGTATATTCTTTCAGTCAGTAACAGTTTCATATCTAAAACTAATGTCTAAAACTATCTCGAGTCAATGTCATTGTACATGCCTGTCGTTCTTCATTTGATTCAAGTGATACTGACAGTACATCTAACCTTACCTTTAGGGTTAATTTTAGTGAATATAAGCAGCAATTTAATGTAAAAAGTGCTCGAAACACATATCATAGCATTATTAAGAGATCTTTAATAGTGGATCAATTGTTCTTTGTTTTCTTTTTTTTTGACTGTAATTGAATGTAGTCATAGTCGAAAAAAAATCGAGAAGCATGATTCTTCGATTCAGTGATACTGAGAGGTATCGAACATTGAAATCGACAATTCATGAAAAAGATATTTCTTTACGTTATTACGATGATTGTCTCAATCGATCGCAATTGTATATTAACGTCGACATTTAAACTCTAATATTTTTATAAATGCGTAGGTCTTTTATCTAGGGCTCCAAATAACAATGTATATTATCTTGTTTAAATTTGGCACACAATTCCAATTTGAATCCTGTTTATGATTGATAAAATCAAGTACTGGTTACATTTCCAAGTATGTCTGCATACTTTTCTTCTTTTATCCATTCTTCTTTTCATCAATTCTCTATTTCTGTTGAAGTAATCATACACCCCAATGCACAGGTGACGTAGAATAACTGTACAAACAATCTCACGTTATTCCAGATATTTAAATGTAATTTATATTTCAATCATATGACTAATTTGTAACGATGGAAAGGAACAACTTCCTCGAAAATTGAAGGAAATGCTGGGTACATAAAACATACAAAGGCTACACTCAAGAGAAAAAAAATCAAAGTGAAATTTTTTACTCATACCACGCGAAATGAGGAAAACATGAAATAAAGAAACTCTTTTGTTGAAAATGAAAAACTAATTCACAATACTTTTTTTCGAAGTGTATGGAGATGGAGCGACCTATAAATGTGAACCCAGAAGTAACTAAATCCTTTGAGATTTTGCAATTTCCTTCGTTATTCTCCCGCCTTCCGGCACCTCTAAATCTCAAAGTCTTCCTCTCCTTTCCTTGCAGTCCTTTCTACCGATCACCTTTCCCTTACTATCATTTTCATCATCATTTGTCCCCATCCCAATTACCTTCGTTGACCTCATTCAAACCACAAAACTACCCTAATATTCCTCCACCCACTCAGACAACTGAATTTCTGTTTCTCCGGGAGCATCGTTATTCCCCATCCCCCATCGGTGTGGCTTACATCCCATGCCTCTCTTCCCCTTCCGCCACGCAACCACCTCCGCATGCAAGCCTCTAGCCTCCCTCGAGGCGCTCTCTTCTCCGCACTCCCGCGATATTACTGTATTTCATGCCGGCGCAGGACCTTAATATCTCCACGCCGCAATTAAAAAGGAATATAATCCCCACACGGATTTTTAAAATACACAATGAAACTTGTGTTTTAATAAGCCACTCGGTTTTAGAAACGTTAACCACAAGGGTACAATTTGAAAATAGCGGTAAAAAAATCTGAACGATGAGTCGCTATGGGAGCATCTAGACGTTGCGTGGGAGGTGACGCTTCGGGAGGGAGAGGGTGCGATGCTTGCGAATGAAAGCGCCGCAAGGCGGAAGAAGCTCAAAGGAAAAGGATTCCGAAAAGACAAATGAATTCTCGCGCTGATTGTTAAAAGCTGACGGAAAGGGGAAAATGGAGAATAAAAGGACATGCAACGTATAAGCAATGTATAAATGAGTACAAGAAACAGAATCAAATAACTATGAACTATTAATAAAATGGCAAAGACATATCTTAAGGTAGTGAAGAAAATAAATGAAATTAATATCCAAACATAGTGGCTCGGGATTGAAATTGAGATCATGTACATTTCGGAGTTAAGGCGTGACAAATATACGAAATTTATTCTGATAATTTAAGGATTACACTCAGTACGCAAAGTAATCAATGACATCTAAGGATGTTCCAAAACTTTTTTTTATCTATTGTGTTCAAATTTTACTATTCAATATTACGTCAATCTTCACGCGAATTATGCGCACCACTCCAACAAGAATCCATATGATATGGCGTCAATTATAGTCTGTACAGTTGACATGAGTGTATTCATTTTTCGTGTCCCGAACAAGGTTTGCAGTGACAATCAATCTTGCAATCACGAGATAGTTGGAACAATGCTACATGCAGAATATCAATCAACGGTCCAGGTTGTTTACTAACATCAACGTCTGAGATTAAGAAAATTGCGACCGATGTTTTGCTAACGAGAACTAACTGAGAAAGTACTTGAACACTATATCAAAGAAAACTTTTTGAGTTGACACTATTCTGAGTCTGTTTTGTAACAAACACTCTTCTCTATATCATTCCACAAAAGGCGCCACGTTATCCACTCTGAGCAATATCTTTGAAGAAAACTTTTATGTTTATCATGTCGATAACGTGGCATTGTGAATTTGTTGTTGTGCACAAATAATGATCATTCTCGCCACTTCGATCTCTTGTACAATACAAGATTAAATATATCTCGTATTAGATATTTCATTGAATGAGCTAGTTAGTATTGTTGATATATTCGAGGTAACATCCAAGGTTTCCGATAATAACAACGTGTACTTTTCGTTTTTTCCAGTTACGGTTGATTAAAGTTTCCAAAACGTTTTTCCGTTATCACCTTGGCATTTAACTTTAACATAATGTGATTTTATAATCGGGTATTGGCGGTGTATTTGATTCTGACTTAAAATATAATGCTAGTTATTGGCAACCAAAAAAATATATTTATTTTGCCAAAGCTGCTCTCGACAACTTACGTTGTCATCTTCACTGGCCTTCTCTACTCAGGAGGGGTGTGAATGAAAAACATATTTTCGGTGGATGACTATTTTCTACGTACATTATCGTAATCCAAAGTAGATCAAAGTCATTTCACTTTGTTGCAGTGGTTTTGAATGTGACAATGGCCGCGTATTCCTTAAGCTAAAAATCCGCTCAAATAACTGTACAATAACTAATATGGTAAATTTATTTTCCATCATATAATATACAAGATTATTCAATTTTGTTCAGGATATAGACACCTCAAAATGCAATTATAATACGCAGTATAACTGAATAACAAAATTAAATATTTAAATAATTTGGTCGAAATCTGCTTAAATGAGAAAATTTTCTTGGTTTGTATTTTCGTTATTTATCCCTTTATATTCTTGTTTCTCACTTTCATTTCATTGTCCGATTTTCCTTTTTAGTTTGACCCACATGTACACCAATTTGTCCTTCATACGTAAATGATGACGTAAGTAATTACGTCATCATCGCAGAAAGGTAGAAATGAGAGAATGACCCATCTGAGAAGGGTCTCTAAGTGGTAGCTTATCATTTAACGATTACATGGAGACCATCAGAGACCTTTTGGCACGCAGACGTCCAATGCGTTCCGCAGCCAAGGCAGTTAAAGCCCTCTTCCCAACGCCTGCTCCTGCGTCACCGCACTAACTACCCTCACCACCTCCATCTCCTTGGTCGCAGCGTTGCAATGGGATACAGCGAAGGGACGCGCAGGGCGGGACGGACAGTCGATGCCATTGTGGCGTTCACAAAAGGAACCGACATAGAACTTCCGTTACACAAACCCAAGCGCTGCGCTGCATATATTTGAACATATATCACAGCATGAGAGCAGGGCTCGGAAGGGCGGCGGGCTCCCTTCTCACTTGGGAGAATAGAAACTGGGAGAAGAGAGAAACTGGGAAAGAGAGAGGAAGGGATAGGGCAAGGTGGGAGGCGATGAACGTATCCGAAGGGCAAGAGATTTTGATGGTGCAGAGGTTGGAGGTGGCCCACGACGATATGGGAGGAAACCAAAGCAACAAAAGAGGAAAGAAGAAAATTCATGGGCGTAGCAGAAAGGGAAAGTATTTCTACAATACCTACTCAGAAAAGGAAAAAGGATAGAAGGTAGAGGATGAAATCGGAAAAGAAAAGAGTATACCACGAATCAGAAAAGAAGAATGGGAGCATTTATATTATACATTCGGTAAATACTTTCAAACCTTTTACAAAGAGCGAATTTTCGCAGCTTCAGTAAAGCGAGATATTAAGCCAAGAGGTCTACTTAGGAATAGTGTATTTAAATTTTATATATATATATATATATATATATATATATATATATATATATATATATATATATATATATAAAATATCTATTAATCATTCATTAATATACATATTTTAATTAGTCTAACAACAATAGATTCAAATCATCCTTATTATCAGAAATCACAGAATATTCAGTGCTTGGGTAGGTATTTAAGGCATTTTATAAATTTTTTTATGTAATTAAATGGTAGCCTAAAAAACTATCATACATGTGACAAATTTAACAGACGAAAGAATAGTCCTGAAAGTTTACAATTACGAAAGTTAGTGAACGAAAACTGCCACGAAACTCATCGCAATTGGAATCTGACAGCCTTTATTTTACGTCTACACGTAGTACTTACCTCTAGATTAAGATAGTCATTTTTCTAGCACATTTTTTCTAATTTTACAATAAAGTTGTGTTTGCAGTTTTTAATAATCAATTAATCACCTTCATATGTTTGAAATATTACGTTAATTAAAACTACATAAATTACACTTGTAAAATGTCTCAACGGTGTCAAATCTGGTAAATTTGAATATGGCTTCGTGAGGGGCTAGGGCATGGCACATTTAGAACACATTAAGCTACTTATCTCATGGGCCCAAGTTTGCCGCAGATGAAAATTCTAGCACGGACATCTAGCTCTACAAGAACATCATTGGTACTACCTTATGCAGTTTTTAACCACTTTTTAGACAATAAATCATTCACTAATATAAAACGGGAAAAGTTCATCTCTAATGACAAAAATTATGTTCTCCAGTTGAAAATATGTTGAAAGCTGTAATAGTACTATTGACCTAGAAACTGCAACCATAATTACATATATGACAGCGTCAGAACTGATAATCGTTCGATGTAATATACTTCGTAGTATAGGGCCATTCCTCGTCCAATCAACTCAATTTTATAGATTTTTTACATGACCATTTCAGATTTTGATTAACGTTTGAAGGGAGATAGTCATTATATAGATTAAGAAAAATACCGAGTATTATTGTAAAATTTCAACCCGTTTGGAAGTTACAACTGTAAAGTTTAAGCAAAACGCCCCAAAACGGCTCTACACAGAACGTTTGAATTGCTGTGGAAGCTCTCCTAATTAAGACAGAGAGCTAGTAGAGGTGTCATTTTACAGCTTATTTAATTATCTTTGCTATGATATGAGATATAATATAGATCAAGGAGGAAAAAAATTAACATGTTCAAAATCAAATATTTGATTTTTATTTCTCAAAATGCACCGCTCCGAAATTTTTCAAATTAATACTTGAAATAGTTTACATTTTTTTTAATCATCTGGGAAAATGTGAAGGAGGGATTTAAATGGGTTCAATATAAGATGTAGGTTTCTTGTCGCGTACCGCGTACGGAACTAAAATTCATCACTTAATTCTTGCTATACACTATTATCATGTTAAACATTGCCCCAGTATGATGATGCTATGTATATATTATCATTTTGATATAATTATGGAAAGTTCAAAGTAATATAGTGCTTTTGACCTAATATTCCGTGACAAATTCGATAAAAATATTCATTACTTATATGCAGTGAAATAAATAGAAATAAACAGTCAAAAATTTTCGGTCAAGGTGTGATTTCAATACCTCTCAAAAATTTTGATATCGAACTCAAAAGTAGGTAAAATGTGAAACATTCTAGAGAAACGAATTAAAAAATAAATTTTCTTATTTTTAATGAAAAAAGTGTAAATTTTTTACATAATTCTATACAGTATTCTCTACCTTTTTGACTAAATAATTATTGCTTTATATTACTGATGCCATGTTATTACAGATGAAAATAGACAAGGTTCGATCTATAACCCAAAAAATTAGTATGTATGCACATTGTGGATAGAATGTGTAATGAAGATAATTAACGACTAATGAACAGTGATCTACATGTCTCCAATTAGACAATTATCTACGATTCACTTCGAGGATTTCAAATTATTGCGTGTCCATTTGAGAGTAAATAAATGTATAATATCAATTAGAAGCCGCAAAAGAAAAGCTGAGTCAATTTCAAACGAGAAACAATTCATCCAGCGATGATGGATGGTGGTGAAAATTAAAAGCACGCGCTATTGAAAATAGTGTGCTCGGAAATATATGACTGTCAGGTTCCAGGGTGAAACAAACACAAATGTATTCCACACGCGACAAAAAGTAATAAAATAACGTCTAAAACACGTGATTAATTGCTTACACTACACCAACAGGAAAAATGGGTACAAAAACTAGGAATGAACATACAAACACAATTGTGACATCAAATTAATTATCTAAGGAGAGGAATATAAAGTCGTAGTGGATCCGCCAATACACTAGTCAATTATGGACAGGACAAAAACTTGATCTCCCATCTTTTTTTTCTATTGTAGTGTAGAAGTAGAGTCATTGCTCATATCTTCAGGGTGAGGGAACACATGTAACATACGCACAAAACTACAATTGCTCTCGTATGTTACAACCTACCCGAAAACTCAATATAATTCCTACTCCATTCCTTCTCCAAAAACACTGCATCATACGAAAAAGCAATTCTTATCACTCCAAAACACTCCCATTAAATCAAATACTTTTATGCGTTTATTTTATAATGTATGTGCTTCTACTTTGTGTGCTAATATATCAATTACTTGTACAAAATGTAAACAAATTTATTAATTTTAATACAAGTTAAATTCATCTTGTACTTTATCACGCTTTTCTGTAAGTACTGTCAAAATAACAAATATCAATTTCAAAATTATATTCCGGCACGATTTTGTTGTTTCTTATTATTCATATAAGTTTAGTTTTATCTGTACTCAACCTTGGAACGGTTGCATACATTTATTCTGTAGCCCCGTCCTGACCTAGGTTTTTCTCCGGTTTTCCTTCGGGTGGAGACGGATTTTTTATCTAGGTTCATGCGTATGGGTGGCTTCTATTGAAATAGTTAATCTCTAATTTAGAGTTATGTTAATGGTTACTTTTTATGAACAAAATTTTCCGAATAATATATAGTTTATAATAATACGTACTTGTGAAAAAAAATTCTTGTATTATTAAATACAAAATTGTTAGTATTCTGTTAATTTTATAACACGTACCGTACTACTTTTATTCTTATTACAGTGCTGAAATGTTAAATCCGTCTCTGACTTGGGACTCTTGATCGGAATTGATGGAATGGTCCCTTGCTCGCTTCCGGAGAGAATATTAGTTTATTGTTCTCCACGTGGCCATGAATAATTTGTAACGGCTTTTTTGACAATAAATTTATTATTATTATAAATTGGACTGTTTTACAATGAATTGAAATAATTTAAGTGTGTGGTGAGTAGCTTAGTAACAGTCAATATTTTTTCTAATTTTTTTTCACACCTCTACCAAACTATCGAGATATTCTCATAAGCATAACAAGGAAACCTTCCTGAAACACCTCCGTACGCGAATAGAAAACGGACGCGAGAGGGAAACTACAGGAGACAAGGGAACCCAGGAATCCTGTAGTTGACCAACTTGGTTCACCAAGACATATTCCACTTGGAGCTTCGACTTCGAACTAACCACTACACGGTTGACACCGCAGACTGTCCTTGACAAAATTAAGTTGTTTTTTTTTAATTTGAGTGAATCAGCAAGCTCTAAGTGTGATATCCACTAAACTATCTTAGTATGACTCTAAAAAAAAAAACAAGTATCAGTTTCATGAATCAACAACTATTGAGAGATCTGATATGGTATCGTCCGAGGAAAAAGTAGACATCATGCATTGGGTGAATTCCATAATTTTTTCCAGAGTGAAACACAAAAATGTACTTCGCATTTCGGTGGAATTTTAAGTGCCTTGTGTAAAATGGTATTTGTGACAAACGAGATAAACCTTTTTTGGATCTACAAATAAGTTATTTATTTCATAAAATCATATTTCAGGTAAAGTTATAACTAAGTATTTGGAAAACGCTAAACATATACCAAACTACGGAAGGATGCCCATAAGAATACGGAATCCACTTTTTCTTTGGAATCTGGTCATCTATACTATACAGAGGAAATCTGAATAATATAATTTTTTTTTCATTGCGTATGCCGATGGTACACCACTCCTAACTTCAGGAAATTCAAGAAGAGGAATACAAGATAAATAAAACGGAATACTAGAAAAACTTCAAAATTTCTGTAATGAAAATGAATGAAGATAAGTAAACGAAGAACACTTTTCACTTTATTTGGAAACCCAAAATTAAATTGAATAAATTCAATTGTAAAATTACAGAAGAAAGCTATAGTAACTGCGAGAGAAATAAAATAGCTGGGTATAATAATTGATGATCCTATTAAAAACTTGTTTAAATAATAACATAATCTTTTAAAGAGACGCCGCTCAGAAGTTTCGTTGGTAAAAAATAGTACAGAAAATTTCACTGAAAATTGTGAGAGAAATATTGATGGGTCTGACTTGACAATAACCCAAATTTAATGTTGACAAACGATTTTTTGCATACTTCATATATGATATATGTGATAAAACTTCGTTTATATTTCAATAAAAATGTATAGTATCCATTTCAAATTCTGTTGGATCATCAACATATTCTATAGTTTATTCACTGAGTTACATCTTAATTGCCCATATAAATGTAAAATTATACAATAGTTAATTGTAATAATAACCATTTATTGTATTTATATTGTAACAATTTCAATACGTATCTGAAATATAGGAGTGCATTTATTTTGGCACGCATGTTCGTATGTATTACACAATCTTAAATACAAGTGAAAATAAATGTACTAGTTGGTAAAAAAATTACACGTAAAATGTTAATATTCATACTTGGAAACATTAATCACACTTCGTGCACACTTCTAACTCTTTTGTTAAAATAGATTGGAGCACGAAACCGATATATCACTGTATTTAAAGAAGTGTCCGTATTTTGTCTGGTATGCAAATTTACAGTTTCATTCCAAACTCAGTGAAATATTGCACTCTTGATCATCAAAATACGAGAAAGATCACTGCATATATGATATTTCGAAAAACTACCCCATGACCCGTTTCCACCCCTCAATGCATGAAGTCACTTCTTGGTAAAATTTTGCTCACTCAATAATCAAAATTACTGTATATATCTGGGTTTCTCTTTTTGTACCCCCTACATTACTCTCCTAACCCCTTTTAGTTTCAACAAATTTCGGAATATTTCTAAACTCAGTGTCACCACGACAATGTAGTACTTAAAGAAATATTTGAAACTATTCAAAAATATATTTTAGAATTTTTAATACTTTTGAGTAAACTACATTCTAACGAGATAAATAGTATCATAACAAAAAACGTCCCGTTTTAAATCGGAGCGGTTCTTAGTTACATATACATTACTACAATAACAAGTTTTCACAACATGTTTAACAACCGGCATCACTATAACGTTCCACCTCTTGGCCTCTTAGTTCTCCATGGGGAGTGTCACCGTTTCCCAATGTGGACTCGACATGACACGGTTCGTCGACCCCGCGCGATCTGCATTACAGCGGCCCTCTAACAGCTGTCACATTTCCGTGAAAACGTCGTTGTTCGATCCTAAACTCACATGGAGCGCCCGAAAACATTTTAATTCTTCTTCCATTCTTCTACGCGGGGGAAGGGGGTGCCAGTATTTTAACGCGAGCGAGCACGATACAGACACACTTTCTTACTCGGTGCGGATAAAAACTCATCTGGCAATTCCCATAATTGCAGTCACGCGTGGAGGGAAAGTGCGGAATGGGAAGGGAAGCGATAAGCGGGACCACTTCTCTGATGAACATTGGAGGCGAGGATGGGAAGCGAGGAGCGAGAGTAACTTGGGATTCCCAGGCAATGGAGGATGGGGGCTCATACATGGCGGCGATCGCAACTCGCTAAAGCTAAATAGGAGAATAGACGAATTAGGAGATGGCGGGAGAGATCTGTTTGCAGTGCAAAAATAATTCTAGTTGCAATGGAATTAAGGAGAATGATACAACTTTGACGAGGTCAATGATCTGCCCAAGTTATGGGTTCAGATCCGTGATGATCATCGGGTTGTGCAGATGAATTCATCTTCCATCTCATTCACTGTATGAGCGCCTTCACACCTAATCACTAACATCATCGAGAGAGAGATCTATCAGCTTGACAAAAGTGCACATATGTAATAGAAATTTAACAATTCTAAATCTACCAAGAGCTGGTCAAGTTTGAAAAACATGTATTTACTTAAATATATCTTCATTCTAATTCATAAATCAAATGTATATTTTAAAATAGTCTCTGAAGAAAGAATTATTGATTTGAAACGTTCTCGCACAGTAACAAATCTACTTCTTTGACAACGTGATAATAAAATGAGCCTAAAATTACATTGGGCTCATTATTATTTAAGAGCACACATCTCAACCACTTTCATATATCCATGTTGGGTACAATACATCAATTTAATAGAAATAAATTAAAAAATCACAACTACTTAGTCCACGGAAACAGATTTACTAGATTTTCTTATATCTTTGGTCACGTTACAAAGGAAGTTTTTTAAATATCGGTTTCCTCAAAATTTTATTTAAGAAGACTTGAATAATGCGATATGTAAAAAGGTGAGGACAACATAATAGTACCTATATGAATATAAAAGTGAGGCAAAATGTCAAACAATTGAAATAAAATGAAGTGAATCATTACTGGAAAAAAATCTCATCAAATTGGACGAAGGTATTGAGAGGGAGGAGAAAATAAGGAAGATAAGGAAAATTCTGAGAGGAAAGTAAAGATGAAATGACATGGAGGTGATGCTAAACAGAGGAATGGACATGAATACTTCAGGGAGAAAAGCGAGTTGATGCCAGATGGCCTTGCTCGCAAAATACAGTTCTCCGTGGCGACATCGCTTCGAAAAAGGCACGAACAGAAAATAATGCCTGTAAATGAGAGTATCTCTCTGCAAATACACAATGGAACCGGATTGAACAATAGCGTCATTGAGATCTCAATGAAGTAGCAAACTGCGCGAAAAATCCGCAGATCTCGACGCTCGTTAGTTGGGGGAGGAGGATGAAATTGAAGAGGGATGGCACTCTTTTCATACTCTTCATCCAACGCTTGTAGGACACACAAAGCAGAGCGATGTATTCAGATTTCTTACGAGCAAATCCATCGTTCTAATACAAGTATGGTCAACTTCAGTATAAACCCTGTGGACGAATTTCAATACTCCACTCCCAATGATGAGCGTGGAGGTCGAAACATGATATCTTTAATTGCAGGAATGTACTCTGACACAATATGTACGAGACGGAAAAGAACAAAAAAGACAAAAATATGAAAGGATCGTGAGAAATTTTTCAAGAAAAAAGAAGCCGAATTATATTGACTTGGGAGCGATATAACCGATTAATTCATTCATATACACTTGTGTAAAACTATTTATTCCCTAACTTCGTATGAATCGACCACGGTGATGAGAGCGATGATGTATTCATAATATTTTTTTTTAATTTCATATTACAAGTAGGGCACTCGTCGTCGAATGGGGAAGACAATAAAAAAGAAATATTTTAACTGGGAAAATATCCCGATTTAAACCAGTTATTTATTTCACATTGCAATAAAAATTTCACCAAGCATATGAATACAATAGTCGTGTACACATAAATATATTATGACTCTCTCTAACTAAAATAATTGTCCTCATTAGTGTTAAGTTGGTGTCGTTTCTTACTTCAATCGACAAGGGGATATTTAGTTAGGTGCTACCGAATTTCGTCAATACACACACGATTTACCTCCTGACGAATTGACGCAAGCTTTCACGGTTCAACTGTAACTTCTGAGGATGCTGGCTGCACTTACCGACGAAACGTTAAATATGACGATATAACTTCACAATTCGGAAAAAGGTTTAAAATATTGATTTACCTCCTATTTATAGTTATATTCAGAACTCTCTTTCGTTCTTTGGAAACGATGTCTCCTCTTATGAGAATTTCTTGTTGCAACTGGTAGTTTTCCACTCGTGGAGCAAGGACGAAATCATCCACTGCCAGGTGACATTGTCGATGGGTTAAAATTCAAACCCGGGATGATCTGCCCCGGTTATTATTCTATCCTCTGCGCCACCGATTATTTTCCCAATGCCCATACATTACAGTAGGAGGATCTGAGCAGTTCGGGACACATCCCAACGAGGGGGATTACTGAAGTGGTCTTGGGTTCGATTCCGGGTTCATTACACTTTTTACCTGGACGGACACAATAAAACTGTCGTATTTTCAACCTTCATTATTATTATAAAAGAAAAGCTTACATTCAGTAAATTGATTTTTATTATTACATTAGGGTACTTGTATTTCCTCTTTTAAAATATATTGTTGGAATAGGCTCATTTATTGTTATTAACCTTACCCATTTGCTTACAATTTTAAATAACGGTAGTAAAATTTAGTAAATAAATAATAACATTAAAATTATTATTAGTTATCAATGATTATTAAAACTTAAAATTATTTATCCAAAGATGATGATCTTTCTATCTGGAAAATCTGCATCATTAACTAAAATGTGGTATAACTACTGGTCCAGTGTAATTAATTAAAACAATTAAACCTCAAAATTGTTATACAAAACGTATTACATTTTGGATTTTCTAACCAAATTAACATTTATTCTCTCGGAATTTCATTCTTAACAAAAGGGCATTCTATTCACGACCTCTATGGTAAATCCATATAAAAACTCAGTCTGTGTATACGTATCTCTGACGTGTGAAAGTTATATGCATCATAACCTCACAAAAACTAAAAGACGAATTAAGTTCCAAGTTATAATCAAACCTACATTAATCTCATTTATCATAAATCTCTCTAAATACAAAGAGACGCACTCGAATACTCTCTTTTTTTTTAATCTCCCGGATATGAATGAAGAGACGCAGCGCGTGAAAATGAAATGCAAATATGAAATTATACGATTCAAATAAATGCTTTCAAAAACATTTCACGCGCTTCAGAAGAATCACAAACTTAAATGGTGTTCAGAAATCAATGCTATAATGATGAAAGAACAAATCAAATGTAATAGTAACATGAAAATGGGCAATGTATGTGTATTTATGACTTACGGATATTTCATAAATATTGAAATTAAGTGTTAATAAAATAAATTTATAGACTTACTACCTTAAAACGGACACATACTACATACTTAGTGATATAAATTTCACGTAAGGTCGTAAGTCTTAAATTATTTATTTGATTTGATTATATAATTGACGTCATTTGTAATAAAGTAAATTTATTTTTGATATCGTTATCCTAAGTATTTAGTGTCTTCCAAAACCAAAAACTTGCAATCCTTTTCATGAACATGGAAATTAAATAGAGTGTATAGAATATTTGAAAACTCAATTCAAGTTCATAGTACATTTAAGTACAATTCCTTCAACATTAATAAAATAAATGTTAAATACACATAAAATGGGATAACATTTGAAAATATTTCACCTCGTAGAGTTACCAAAAATGAATTAATTATTGTATATTTAGATAAAGGATTCTGTGATAGACAATTGATTACAAATGAACATAAGTGACAATTTAGACTTGTAATAATACTTGAAATGGCAAGCAGTCAAACCAAAACAACAAGTAGATGCATCATGAATAGGGATGACGGTGAAGAGGATATCAAATACAGCAAGTTCTGAGGAAGGAAATATATTTTTCGAATCGTTGCCAAAAACATAAAGTACACATAAAAGTAAATTATTGTAAATGTCTGTTGCATGAAAATTGGAAAAAGTATGAAATTATGTGAAATTTCAAAGGACATTTCTTAACGATTATTGCAATTAATATACAAAGTATATGTAATATTGTTAAATTACAAGAGCAGAAAAAACAATTAAAATTGACGTGAATTTTCACTCACATAATTATTGACTATGAGGCTTACTAATGTGTTCGCCAGACTTCAATTTCTTTACGTGAGGCGGACAATCCATTGAACGTATAATCTACGTGACCAAATCGTAGAAGAAATATTATATAAAGGCTGAGAAGAACATTATTCTCAAGTAAGTAACCTAAAAGTTGAATATGAAAACCAAAGAATTCAGAGGTCTTAACTATGAGCTTTGTTCGTTTCTGTTTAATACGTGTGTTTCTTCTGTGCGGATACTAAAATAATTCTTAATTACGAACATAGTAGCGTACAAATTTTGAGAAATGTGAGTAATTCATTAAATTTCTTAGTGGTATTTAGTTTTGAAATAAATAAAAGTGAGTATTTAGTATCACTAATGTAGAGAAATATGGAAACTAATGTATCTATTCAGAAAATATTATAGAAGATCGCCAGGAATATTTTTTAATTTTTGTTTTATTTGTGAATTTTTTACTTTAAATGTCCAGTAATGGTTGTTTTAAGTTTCTTTCTAATTCTGGACAACACCGGGTAGTTCTGCTCGTAAATTATGCCGTAACTAAATAATCTACGATACTGTCAGGGACAATGACTACTGAAATAGTCTAGTTAAATTAAATTATAAATTAAAGTATATGAAATTTCGTACTGTCGTATTCCATCAATAACATTTTCAATAAAAAAATTTAATTTCGCTTTTTTTTTTTGAAACTTGAACCGCTATCGTGAAACAACACTAAAACCCGTACCGCAAAACACCTCGCAATGAAGCACGTTTTCAGAGTCTTCATTGAAAAAAGAGTTTATTCCCAGATTCATATTTAATAACACAAACGTTCTAATTGCTTGTATATCATGTTATGATATTGTCAACCAGTGCGCGACTTTTTTTTGGGGGGGGGGGGGAATTAACTGGACGCAGCGTTTCTGTTCCGCAGTCAGTTCGCTTTGGAGCTCGCGAATCTGCTCCGCTCTGCTGCATTTACTGGGGGGGCTCGGGTTATCGGTTGGGAGCTCAGGATTATGTCCGTATGATTCCCTACACGGCTCATCACAGCAGGGAACGGATCAACAGAGATGGAATCGGACAGAGGCCGGTGGGTCACTGAATCACGAAAACATTGTTCTCTTTTCTGTTTTAACTGGCTTCTCGGTGTATTTTATTATTTTACATCATTTGTTGCTGGCACAATCACTCCAGGCCACCAGAAAAACAAACTCACACTGTTAAGTTTTGAACCTAGTGATGCTCACGTGAGGTTGAATGAAAATTCTGGAGGCACGATTTGTGTGAGTAACCATGAGGTGACACCACGCAATTTTATACTCTCTATAACTAAAATGTGTTGTTCCCTCACAATATCGTTTTAGTATGATGCTTTCCCATGCCCAGAAATTTATATCAAGAGGGGCAAAGACATGTTGAAATTTATTAATGCAACTCTAAAGTCCTATAAAAATTTTAAATTCAGTTTATTAATTTTACTAATTTAAAAAATGATAAATTAAGAACATTTTATACAAATAGAGACCTTACATTACAACATACAAAATTTTGGGACTGCTCCGGACCCCTCCCCCTTCTAGTAGAAGGAAAACAACGTTATGTGTTCATAAAATGGGACAAAAATCGTAAAAATTCAATTATTTATAATGTTTTAATATATTGTTAGGATCCGTATCAGTTGTAATAATCCAAGTTTATAACCTAGAAAAACCTGTGCAAACTGAGAAAAATGCGAGAAACATTAGGGTTTTTGCCTTTTTCTTCATTTGCTTACTTGAAAATCAAAAAGTATGTGATCCACGGAAAATGTTATTTTAATATTTTTAAAAGTAGTTAAATTTACAAAAATTGAAGACTACTTGCAATGATGTACGTTATACTATTACCAAGACAAGGCACTTCAAAAATTGGCAATTTTTCTTCAATTTATTGAACTATAATTTAAGCACAGGAAAGCGTCTGATTATTTAATAATCATCTCGTAATTTGCAAAAAGAACAAATAAAAAGTTGAATTTTGAGAGAATATGATATAAACATTTCCCATGACAATATATGGGTATTGAAAATGAAAGGCGGGAATATGTATTAAATGAATTAAATATATTAAATTCAGTTAAAAGTAATAAAGCAGAAAAGTGAAATATCAATTAAAAACAAAATATATTGTCAGAATTCAAAATTTCGAACGCTTGGAGGGAGTTACCAGTTGATGAATTCTTCCTCCACTGCTTTAAGTTGAGGGACGTACATTATTGTACCAGGTAAGAAATTAAAGAATACTTTATTGAACGAAAAATCAAGGAAACAAACTAATACTTTTCTAATAAAATAAGTAACAGAAGGAAATAATAAAATGTGCTGCGACCTTTCATATACCAGATGATACAATTAGAACGTCCGTCTCAAATGTATCCTTATCCAATCCAGTGCGGTTTTAATTAAAATAAGATGTGATATGGTGCTAATATTTGATGTATTATAATTATTTGTTTCTTCTTGTTGCAGAGCTATTGATGCAAACTTTGATCGTTTGAGGGAACTAAATATTGTTGGAGCTATTTTAAATCCTTTAAAAAGGTGTAAAAAAATTAATTTGATAGAAAAGTTCTGCTGCGAACATATGCGGAATATTCGTATCTCTGACACATGTCACGCCATTCATTCAAGAGAAAATGTGGTATATTTTCCCCTTCTGTGTCAGAATGTCCCTGAACACATTAGATGAGTAGTATATCACATATTGAATGGAAGAACTTACATCGATGAGAGAAAAATGTGATTGATAAAAATAATTCTGGAATTAATTTCTTATCTTATGTTCTTTTAAGCCATGACCGTCATTGTTCTCTACCCACCTTCCACCGTTTTCGCAAACTCCTTCCCATCACTTGCGTCAAGTATTATCCCAGACACATTTAGGGCTCACAATCCAATATTTGGGAGCGGGGAAGCGCCGTCCAACTTGCGACGCTTCCTCGAAGACAAATTGGACGCGGAAAGTGACTGGTGTCGTCCCCCGCGGGTTTCGGAGGCAACCTGCAGTTTAGCGACGTCGAATTACTTCTCAGGCACACGAGCGCAGACAAGAAATATGGGATCGTCCATTGTTACGCTCGCGGACGTGTTAGCTACCTGGAGGGCTACGAGGGAGTCACTTGTGAAGGGGAGTCACTTGTGTGGTGAAAGGATGCACTCATGATTCGTTCCTGCCGTGGTGCATGAAACATGGTGGGATTCTATATTCGATTTAGAGAGGATGTAATTTTCCTTGCTTCGTGACAAATAAAATCTAACGAGACCGAAGGAACTGGTGATAAAATTTATTTTTTGACAATCTTATCTGAGAGTCAGAGAGACCGTAAAATGCTAACTCTAATTTTAATTTCTTTTTTGTTTTTTCACTTTGGTGTCTGATTGATATTACAAAATAATTTTATCATTGTTGTTGCAATTTTAGATGAATAACATGTTTCTAGAAACAAACTTCTTGATTTCAGTCCAAGACAAGTTTTATATGTTTAGGAAAAACAAACGAATTCTCATATATCTTCGATCTTTTTGATAAATTTATTTCTAACTTCACCTTTCTTCATATTTGCTCTTTACCTTTCTCCGTGTTACTCCATAATTTTGTTCCGTTGTTCATTCATCATTTTCAAAATTTCAAAATATTTTTCCTTTGCATTGAGGAAGTACTCCCTCGACCACAAAACTAGAAAAGTTTATTGAACTCACAATGGAGATCTATATTGTTCCACACATTATGACTTCATAAATGTGATAAATGACATCCTGTTTTTGCATCGTAAAGATGAGTAACTTCCAACATATTTTCTCGTCTCCTATCAGAAAAGTAACTCGAAGGTGATATATTCGAAATATGAAGAAAAACTATTTGTGTGTGTGCGTGTTCATTTCACATGGTAATCCCGGAGAGGATTTCGGAGTGACAAATGTTCGCGAGACTCTCCTTTCCACCCACTGAGCCGATGAATGGTGACTCTTCAGGGCGAAGGGGAAGCGCTTGAGACGGGAGACAGCAGAGAGAGAAAGAGAAAGAGGGAAGGAGAGGAAAGAGGAAAGATGAAAGAGGAAAGAAGAGAACGCTGAGTTTTAAACTAGTTGAACTCTAAAGTCAACATCAAGATGGGGAGTGGAGAGATAGAGAGAAAACAATCCGCTCGGTTCGACAAACTTTTGTTCTTTCTTCCTTTTTATTTACAAAATGTTCCAATGAAATATTTAGTAAATATTTTACCATAATTTGTAAGCAATATTGATTACGTATTACGCCAGCAACTTTTAACATTCTACATCGGTACTGTCAACTTTTATACTTGAAAATACGCATAAATAAACATAAATAATATGAACGAAGAAATGGCTTGTTAAGGAAATACACAATATTGTTTATAATAAAATAAGCTCTCTGTTTTGGATGTAAATTGACTCGGAATCAGTTAAAATTATTGTCTAAATGAATTTCGTCACTGCATTAGAACATCTAATTATCAAGTCATCGATATACAGTTTCATAGAGACGAAATGAAACTATGACTGCACAATCACAATAATTTTCTGCCAAAATAATGTGTTCAATTCTAAATAATCAATGTGGAAATATGTTACAAAGCAGTGAACCATGAATCAAATCTAAGTATACAAAATTCTTCGGAACAGAGTGAGGATGCATCATTCATTTCATTCACAACTTCGATGAATTCATTTTCATAATTAATTTTGTATTCTCCATGACTCTAAAAAAATATACGTGATATTTCACTAAAACACAATCCTTTCTAGAGAAACTTAGAAGTTACTTTATTCATCTAGCTACGTTCATGAGCACTACGTCACTGCACTCTGATTTCCAGGTTAAAATCGTTTCTAGTTTCAAGATAAATGTTCATGTGAATAATTTAAATATTTATTATATTTTGAACATAAACTGTCTAACTATATGAAAAGAGTTGTAAATCAAATAACAACTTCGAATCTATAACAAGAATGAACGTAATATAAATATTACTAACAGATATAATATTCATTCAGAAAGCAATACAATCAAACCGAGCATATATGTTCCAAGTTCTAAACGAAAATTGAGACGTTGATGACTAAAGAAGGGTTGCGCCAAAAAAACTTTCATGACATGAATCACAAATGTACAAGATGACTTTCAATGAAAAAGTTAATTTTAAAATGTTTTCAGTCGCTATTTTAGCATTAAGAATCCAAAATATCATTCTTGCGTCATTCTTTTCATAGTCAACCAACAAAATTCTCGACCATCTCCGAATCATCTTAAAGTATTGTGTATTGTCGAAGAACTAAGGAAATACACCTACAATTAATATTCTCATCGACAGTTTTCATGAAATAATTTAAAACTGCTGATGACACGAATTAATATGATAATAACTTCAAAATTCTTTATATAAAATATGTATTTATTATATAATTATACATTTTAGATTATTTGGAGTCCATTTAAAAGAGAAGTTACAAAACTGTTATTTTATTGAACACTTAAGATCAATTTTCATTTGGTAATATTAAAAATAATGAAAAGTTTTCAATTTTTTGCCAAAATGCACCATCTTCGATTTTCGAGTAATTTTTATCATAGTCAAATTATTTCAAACCGTTCTGCATGTACTTGACAACATTGCAGCGGTCTGGAATTAATTAGAATTCATTTGCCTAGTCGACACTTTTACAGCGGTTCCCATAGGAGCGCTTCTTCCGTTGTTCCCAGTTTTGCCGAGATGTATAACATTTGCTTGGAAATAATAGCACTTCATCAATGCGGGTCATTGATCAGACTAAAACCAAATCGAGGATACTCTGAAAAAACACTATATTGTAATCTACCTTTCATTATAATAAATTCACCCCAGTGATGGTGATTGGTGATCCATAATTATTCCCTTGCTTTTTAGTTTTACTGTAAAATTTGTTCTTTTTGAATTTGTTTATCATTTTTCTTTTTACCTCTTATTTTATTTTTAATGCTAAATAAATAAATGCTTTGTACATTTCTCATCCGCCACAACTCTTTCAGTACAACATTATTGCAAAACTTGTCAATGTCTTGTCAATTTGCCTCAAAACACAACTGCAAGAAAGTTAATCCACCATCTTGGATAGTCTGCCATTCTGAATTAGAACAATATTAAATATTCCATACTGTATTGTCATAAGAACCAAAGGTGTCCGAAATTTTATGAGAATCGATTGAATAGAAATAGCTAAAAAACTGCTCCCGAGATTTGAATCAAAGCCTCAAAACCACAAACAAACAAATATACACTTAAAACTAAATATAACATTAAAAAATATATCACCTAAGAACGTAATGAAAGATGAAAGCCATGGCATCTTCGTGACACTATGTATCGTAAAAAATGAGGAAAAAATAAAGAAATATAAGAATAGAAAATTAAAAGATGTACTTTGTGTTTGGTGCTTTCTTGAATAATGTATACAAATATAATGTTTCTCCATTAATAATGATCCCCAAAAATGAAATAACTATATCCGGACTTTTTAGAAGAAGTCTCTCAAAATCTATTTAAATTTATAAAAACATTCTTTTGATAAATATTATTGCAAAACTCTAAATAATTGATATTTCTTTCTTTATTTTTAAAAATATAGATGCAAGGGTATTCAGAGAGTAAATAGCAACATGGGTTCTATTTCATAACAGCTCATGTTGTTCTAAGCATAAAAACCATTATCCATAACCGATTTCAAAAATATACTTCGTGAATAAGATTACTTACACGTTTATTAATCTCCAAGAAAAGAATGTTTACCGCAAACAAAATTATAATTCAACATAATTTTTGGAGTGTGATTAAAAGCGTAGAATCCTTTTAATACTTATAGCTCTCGCGCAGTATCTGACGTTTACATTTTCAAAACCGATAAAAATCTAGTTTCATACGCTTATCTTAAACGTAACTCTAAAATTAATTTTCCACAGGCAATCTATCTCCGTAGAAAAGTCCCGGCATCATTCTTTCTTAATACAGATAAATGAGAATTGTGACCTTTGAGGGCAAAAGGGATTTATGAGGGCGTAAGCTTTTCTGTTCCTCTTGAGTTTACGGATTGGAAGAAATCTCACTTGTTCAGTATTACACTCTTGGCATTTGTGAATTAACCTTAAAAGTTATTCTGTCGACTCATTTATGCAAACATTTCGTCGCCATAAAATCACTTAAACGAATATTCCGCCATTTTTATGAATTCCAATTAATAAACGGATACAATATATTTTGTTTCTGTTAAATTTTGTAGTACTAATTGTTTTAAAAACGTTTTTATTAGTGTGTTAAATCTACTCAACATCTATTCTACGTCAGAACGTCAATATTTTGTACATATTTGTACTTCTATACCAAAAGTTTAGCTCAGTTGTGAACATCATCATTGTTGTCTCACACCAATCTAGGGTTTTTTTCCTTTTTCCAATGGAGTATATTGATTCTAAAGTATACTGATATGGCACAACAATGGCATATGGTTTATCACGATGGCACAACAATGGGTACAATGGACACAACATATGGCCATGGTATATCAGTATACTTTCATGATTGAATTGTTTTTGCAATGTTCATTGTTATGTCTTTGTACAACCGTTATATCCTGTTGCCATGACGACGCTGGTTCGTGTTCTTAGAATCTGTGTTAGATTAAGTTACGTTGTCCTGGCTCACGACATCAAAGGTTCAGTGCATGTTTGGTCATTCTGTAGTGACAGACAGCACATTTCTCCAGATGGCTGTTGTTGGTTTTTGTTTTTTTACGTTTTAAATTGTACACTTAATATGTTCGTTATAGTAGGCTTTAATCATTGGATGTCATATTAACAATACTTTAATGGGCTCTAATGACCTTGTTGTTGACGAACCCTTAATGCTCCACAAAAAAAAACAATACTTTGGGTAACTCGGTACGTTTTTCATACATTTGATGTATACTATTGTTGTTTTTATTGTATGCTTTGTATATCATCCATACTTTGTATATCATCATTACAACTCTGAAGATGGAACAATAAATGTTCCGAAATGTCAGCTAGTACCAATCGTTTGTTTTGTTTGCCAACTCGTGATAAAACCTATCCTTGAATACCAACATGGCGGATAACCTTCAACATAAGATATCTTAATTAGTTCGGTTCGTGAAATATCATGAAAAAAAGGAAAAATTTCGAAAGTCAAGCAACTTATGTGTGTAATGCTCTCGATACTCAGATACTCAACTATAAAGGGCATGTGTCAGCCCAAGAGCAATAGAACGCAATAAATTTGCACAAAAATAGTTACAATGAGTGTTCCAATCAACACAGTGCTATACCAATATTGACGTTCAGCTGTTTACTTGGTACGTTATTGCACACCATCAGGAGGTAAATACATGATTTATCACTAATTAAAACTCCCTGAAACAATAACACAATTAATTGTTTTGTCTTAATCCATTTCTACGTATTCCAAATAAATTATTCTGTCATAAAATACACATATTGTTTCAGCTGGTAATTTATGGATTAACTCATTAATATAGAACTGGTAATTTATGGATTAACTCATTAATATAGAACAATCTTTGCAGTTAAAATATTGGTTCAAGAATGACAGTATTATGTTATTTGAGAGTTTAGGTTTCACATCCAGTGAGATGATAATTTTCTTTCGGTCTAGACTGATCCAAATAGGTTAATAAACGAACGTTAAGGCAGGAGCAAAGTTCGACACCTTTTGAGTGAGCGTTGTTCTTCGGCACATAAATTCATTTTCAAAAACAGTCAAAACCTCAGACAAAAAAAAATTCAATTACATTCTGAACATTCTGAGCAGTTATGGATTCAATCGCAATATCGCAATTATAATTCTCCCACTTTACATACACATCTTCCTTAGCATTTTTTGTAATTATCTAGTATTTTAACTGTTCATAATTTGGCATAATATACACGAACGAACGAAACATCTAATCTTTTGTTAAAAAATGACCATTATAAATTAGACACTGTATTAAGACGTAAACTCTTAATTACGAACAGATATACAAACGCAACGTTTCAACCCTTACTTTGCGTCATCTTCAGGTATTACAATTTAAAACATTTTTAAGTTTTGGGAGTAATTGCTCTCTGTCTCATAAAAAGATTTAGACTAGTGTTACAAAGAACATCAATACAAGGAATAAAATAAACTAGTTTATTATCCTCCATGTGGTCATACGCAGTTCGTAACTACTTCTTTGACAATAAATTTATTTACTTATTTAAACTTAATAGAATGAATAACACATTAGATATGAAAAACATGTCGAAGAAATAAGCATAAATAAGCATGGAATACACATAACATGAGTAAATATACATTGTAACACCTGAAGATGACCCAAACTAAGGTTTGAAATTTTGCGTTTATACATGTATTTGGAATAATGACTACGTCTTGATACAGTGCTTTATGCTTAAAACAGTTTCAAAAAACATATCTAAGTTACTCTGTCAATTTCCTATTCATCTGGACGTCCACTGCAAACGGACTCACGCGAAATGAAGCGATATGATCTCGAGGGAAGGGAACTCTCCTATCCAAACCCCAGGTTCACGCACACTCGCGATGCTCCCAGTGGACGGGGTCACAGTACAATACTCGTATTTTGATTGGAACGTTCCCTTCGCGCAGATTTGCTTTGAGTGAACACGCTCTCAATTGACGTCCAGCTTTAGTTTTGTCAGCTGTCTAGTCACAACTACGACGCGTCAGTTTTTATAATAATCAAGCGCATAAAATACATAGATTTATAAAATACATAGATTTATGGAAATATTATTTTTTATTAATCAGTCGCTTGATGCTTCTGCGTGAGTCGTCTTTTGAAACAAATACTGAGCGAACTTCAGTAAATTTATATTACTATAAAGTTTAAGTAAATATAGAACTTTATCTTAAGTGTCATAACTGACATTATACTAATTTATTGATTAGAAACAATACCTCCAACGTTGTTACACATCGTAATCTTCGAAATGAAAATAAATCGATATAAAAATATAGTTATGTAATTATGCTGTCACTTGGTAACTAAATTGATCCAACTGTTAAAGCATAGCTTCAAGCACCAATTATATCTGAACCCATTCCCAAGCACCTCTCTAACTCATCCCCCCACCCAACCCACTGGAGTCACAGGGCGAGTGGATACCTCCTCCGTCATGAGAGCTCGTTCCCCACAGCATCCCAACGGATCTCAATCCCAAATATGCGGCGGCGGAGGCAGGCGCAATTACCTCCGATAGCAGCACTCCCCGTCGACACCAACGCATCCAGAGTGGAAGCCGAAGCTCAAGGTACACAGACGACGGACGCACGGTGGCATTCCACCTCCATTGGACGGGTGGGAGGCATTGCTTCTTCCCTGACAAATGCTCAACCAGCCATTTTCCATGAATCAAGTTGAGAGGGAGAGACTCATGTAGTGGAACAGAAGGGCTTCTGTAAGGTCTGGATGTGAAGGATGCCTCGTTTACCAGGAATGTTTCATGTAGCAAATGTTTGCTTGGGACACTGACAGATAGCTGGGTTCTACTTGAATGATTGTTGTGGAACACGATAAACTATAATTTACTCATTGTTAGGAGCAGAGTGATCATAGTTTATCTAAATAAAATTAATACTAGAATGACAAATATTTTTTGTTCTCACCTGTGAAGAGGATAATATAACTCAGATGTAAGAAGAATCAACAGTGAATTTTATTTTCACAAAAACGTTTCCTACCTGAAAACCTACAAAATAAAAGAAAAATATGATTGGAGAAATAATTTCGAAAACTAAAGTACTATAAAAATAGCCGACCCGGCTCTGCTTTGTTCTGGAGAGTGTCTTTGTCACGAATAAGTTTACCCTTTCGAAAGACAAAAACTGTATTTCTTACAAAATTCGTATCTCAATTATAATCGTATTGTGAATTTGCGAATATTCGAAAAAATTCACATTTAACCCTAATTCAACCCCTTAAATCTCAATTTTGAGTAATCCTTACTTTCTTTTGTATTGAGCTTTTACGATAACTTGCCACATCGTGTTAAAATTTCATTTTTCTATGTTTAATACTTCTTTCTCCGCGCAGATGATATTTTAATGACATATTGTTTTTCAATTTATGTTTCAAGCACAGATGTCGTTCACGAGCGATCCGTGATACAACTATTAGTGCGTTGACCTTCCTTCTCTAGAGACAGTGGCCTCTAGAAATGCGTCTGTTTCAAGAGGAATTCGTCAGGTTGGACGAAAAGAATCTGCAGTAGGTTTTCTCTGGGTACTCGCGTTTACCCTGGTTTTCACCATCTCCCTTCATATCACCCCTTCGTACCCGATGCTGTATCTGAATTTCCCCTCGACATAAAATCGTACGTGAATCGCTGCCTATGTGTACAGTCTCCAATCAAAACAAAACGCTCGGTTTCTCTATAAACAGTGTAACATATCCCCGCTATTTTCTCTAAACTTTCTACTGTAAGTTTGTCCTTTTGTGCGTTAAAATCATTTTAAACGCAGTAAGTTGAGTTTTGTTATGATTTGCGAATTCTTAATAGCCGATTAGATATCCTTGTTGCATCGATTTAAATAAAGATAACGTTTTCAATCAGTAATTAAAATTTTGTGGTACGTACTGTAGTAGAATCCCTCTTAACTGCCCTCGGATGAACCGGTTCTCGATTAACCAGTCTATCATGAAAAAGTCAAACTATACCACAACAGGCTCCAAAGGTGCCCAATGGGTTCGCGGTGGATAGAGCTCCGAAATTACCTCGGTCCTAGAAGGAGGAGATGAAGTCAGCATCTCGCTCGGTATATCCCGAAAGGAAAAGTATTTTCTTCTCTCGCAAGCGTATAAGAGCAGGTAATGGCTCAGTGATTGTGAGACGGGCCTTTCCTGAAAGGTAGAACGGAGCGGTCCTGGAAAATGGAGACTTTGCTGTCAAAAAATCTTTGAAAGGTAAAGAACAGGGAAAAGTAAATGTATTTTCAAATAATGATACAGACAATATATGCAATATAAATGTACGTATATAAATTAAGTTTTCAAAGTTTATATAAGTTCGTAATATTTAATTTTTTGGGTTCGCTTATGTGTCTAGCACATACAGTACAATAGAATGAGTTGTAATGACGTCTCATTTACGTGTATAACCTCGTGAAATTGCCGACTATTTTTGAATGAAAATCGATTTCTCACAAGAACCTCTGATTATCCGGCCAAACGGGTAACCGGCAACGTTCTCGGTCCTGGTCTGACCGGATGAGAGAGGATCTACCTTATATTAAGCCAAGAAAGTAAAATAGTCATTAACCATTTCCGGGACAATTTTACGTAGTGTGACTTGTTTACAGGATTCCTTTTTTTCACAGTTCGTATACCTACATCTACACTTACTCCTAAAAAGAAGTTTTACACAATACCGTAAATTATAATTATACAATTTATTCCCATTTCTTAAATATAGTATCGTTAAAAATACTTTACGACCTTTGTTGGATTACACACAATACGTGTGAACGTTTTACGGAAACCACAAAACAATAAATATTTTGTGGAATCCAACTAATATATGTAACTGTAATAGATTTAAGAAACGGGTGTATGCTGTATAATTATAACCATTCTAACAATTAATGTGACTAGAAATTCTGTAAATAACGCGAGGGCAGAAGTTGGGAATGCTTGTTATGCTAAAGTTATTTCATATTGTGTTNGGACACGAACCCGGGACCTTTCGTTCTGGAAGGAGGACTCGGGTTCGAGTCCCGGTTCGTCGCAATTTTCACCTGGCCGTTGACGATGCAAACACTCCTCCACGAGTAGGTACTCGGAAGTTGTGAATTAAAAATATTTCATATTTGTTATACCTGACGATGGCCACAAACAGGGTCACTACGTTTCATTCCGTAAACTGCTCACAAGAAATATTTTGAGGAGTCCAACTAAGATTATATAATATATGAAACAAGTATGCAAGTCCGCAAAATATGAAGGCTTGCTGTTAAAGATGATGATGTAGATGAATGGTTTCTTCCGTGAATTTTTTCATTAAAATATTAAAGAAAAAAGTTATAACCCAGGGAACAATTAAGCGAAGGGTGATTTAAAAGGGTGCTACAATACAGTACACAGGGATTTTAAAGGGAGGACAATAAGTTGTTTTCCTTTACGGAAGCAAACAAAGGATTGTTCTATTAATGCTATCAAATAATTAGAGGAAATACGAGGTTCATTTGGATATTTATATTACGTAATATATAGTAATATAGACTTTTATTACGTAATATATAGTAATATAGATTTTTTTTTGATATTTATATTACGTAATATATAGTAATATAGACTTTTTTTGATAAAGTAACATTTTATATAATTTATCACAACTGAGAAGTAAGTCAAACTAGAGGAAACAAGTCAGCAGATTTAAAAATCAAGTTCAATTATTTCGACTTTCGTCACAAAGCTTACAGAAAGGGAGCGCAACATCTTTTTAAAATCAATTGACAGAGACTTTAGGAAGAATATCACGTTTCATTGTTCTCTAATACAGAATATTGAAGGAAGAAATAACGATGATTGACGCTTTCCCGTAGGGAAAACCTTATGGGGGTTAATTTAGTTTCTTGTTTAATACTTGTCATAAATCTCTAATCGAATTTTTCAATTAAAATTTGATATGATTCCCGAAGTTATTATGGCCATTACACAGATTTTCATATGATATGAATCATTTACATAAATAATGGCTGTTGAATTGACAAAATCACTGCCTTAGTGTCAATGGAACACTGTGCCACAACATCTGAGATGAAATAAATCTAACAAGTTCAATATAAATTCACCTGCATGCAACAATTTTAGATGTCTCCATTTACAGGTGTTACAGGTTTCTTAAAAGAAAAGTCAGTGTGTGTGTGATGTTATTTTAATTTAGTAAATGAATGTTTGAAGCAGCTTAAACAGACGCTTCGGACAAATATGCACATACCCTATACCGAAGGCCATACAGGCAAGCTCAGCGGGTTGCATTCACGTACGTTGAAAATCTTTCTTGAGCAGAAGCACTACACACCGATTTTGCTTTTGGACTACGTTTGAACTTGCATTTTCACAATTGCGTAGAAGTCATCAGAGAACCATTTTAAAAACTAGTTAGTAAGTTTTCATTCAATGCGTCAGAAGTAATTGCATGAATATCTGTGAAAACAATATTTTTAGACCATTTGACTTAACAGAGACAAACACCCACAAATCTTAATAAGTAAAAAAAAAACCGTGAAAATAATATTCTTTAGTTTAAAATAAGATATTTTAATTCAACAAGGGACTATATTGTTATGAACATTTATTCTTCTAATACTTAAAGATCATTATCATAATAATCCACTAATTAAACTTTAAAAGTTATTTCCCTTTACATATGAATTCAAATTACATCTTATCATTCCAGTAAAGTTATTTCTCACTTAAATGTGGAGGCGTTAAACATCCATACTACAATTATCAATGATTAGCATTAATGGCGTGCCCTAACGCCATAAACTGCCAACAGTATTCATTTATAATTAAAACTCAAAACAAATTACCCTTGGTTTATTTAGTTTTGTTTAAAACGTTACATATCAAATCGTGCTCACATCTGCGAGTAAACAAGAGAGCCGAGTCATTCAAATTTAATTACAAGTCGATAACGTACAATGCACCACGCATCATATAGTAGGGCCTATCTCAGTCTCGACTCAGCAATTATCTGCTTAGATGTACAGTATATTCTCACAGTAATGGCCCTAGGAGATCGGCAACGCAGCAGAAGGCTTCTGGAACACCCAAGAAGTTATGCAATGGGTCGAAACTCTAATATAGGTGGCAAGGTTGTCTTCGCATAACACTGTGTGATTTAACGTATTTTACTAGTCAATACAGATAAGTGTTATTTTCCTAAACATAAATCTATGTAACTTCATTAAGGTTCAAATTAGTTATTAAATTGTGTATTTTTCTTTTACTTCTTGCAAAAAATCTTTTATATCTTGAAAAAATATATTTCCATTGATTCAAGTTATAATTTAGTCTCTTCTTTACCTAAGAATTGTGAAGCCTCTGTTCGTATTTTCTTTCTATACTTACTTGCGTACGTTGTATATGAATATTTTTGTTGTTTCAACCTCAAAGTAGGGCAGAAATAAATCAATCTATCCCCTCCTGATATAAAATCGTAGAAGTGGATTAATGTCTATGTATACGTCAAATGAAATTAGACTACAAATCAATATAAGAGTAAACTGAGGAAGTTAAAATCGATCAAGAACACTCGAAGATCGATGGAATTTAAAATTCTTTCGCTTCATTCATGTGATGAGTTAAAATTTATTCAAGGTTTACAAAAGTGAAGGATTTACTGATGTAAAGGTTTACAAAGGTAAGATTTTAATTTCTATTTTAATCAAAATTTCGAAACATTCTGCATTCCTTGCTGCATTTCTCTTTAATAAAGTACTATTTGTGCACGTGTCAAGCTTTACTAAATGGAAAGCATTAAAATCATCTACAGTAAAACCTTCTCCTTTTTTGTATGAATGAGAGAGAATTAAGAATGTCTATAATATCCACGCAACCACCAACATTAATAAATAATGTTTCCGGAACATACCATCGGGTTGGAAGAAAGGATATTTGTTCCAAAATTTAAAAAAAAATCACTTAAGAAAAATCGCCGGTGCTCAGCAAGTTCACCATAAAGTAATGCTTTCTTTTCTTTTCAACTCCATTTCCCCTCATGTTAAGAATAACTGGCACACTGTGAGGTGTGCGCGTCAAGTCACTAAAGCCATCGGTGTATTGCCCCGGCAGGCGTGACGCGTAATTCACAGCACGTAGCACGTCGAGATCCGTGCGGCGTGCCCCGCAGCAGGCGCACGTCTTATATTTAATTAAGTCTCACAGATCGAAGTTTCTTACATATTCCAGCCAATGTCTCTGCTTTCATCGCTCAATATTCACTAAAAAGCGTTTTCTTTCCTTCTTGTCAATAAAAGCATGACATACAAAACGGGGGCTTAATAAAGATTGGTGCAATATTAAATGACACTGTTAATGTAGAAAATTTTCATCTTACAACACATTTGAAAAATAAACAGGGAAAAGTGTGTTTTAGAATTAATTGTTATAGAACATACTTGCCAAAATTAACGATAAATAACTTTTTTGAGGCAAGTTAAAAAATTTATTTGTTTATAATATTATTTAAAAGAAGAAAATCCCCAAAATAAATCTCACTTCACTTCGAAATATTACCTGTTGATGGCTTCGAAATTAATTTATTCATATTACACAACTAACATCAAAAAACTGTACCTAATATTTTACCATCTATATTTGAATGAGACAAAATGATTAATATTTTTTCCGATATCATGATATCAAACACTAAAATAAAACAATTATTAATCAGTAGACATAAATAAATTTTTATTTTCTGATAAAATGCGTTAAAATGTTCTATGGGTATATTAAACATGTTGACTTAAAAATATTATTCTATTTCATTTAATGATTATTACCACTAATTTAAAATGTATATCTCAATAACAATCTGTTCAGATAAGCGAAACATTTTAATTTTATTCAGCGTGAAACTTAAATTCAAGGTGTAATAAATTCATTAATATCATATTCCGCAAATGAACAAAAGCGAAATGAAAAGAAAATGGTTCAATAAAATTAAAATATGCATCACAAAGCAATTGAAGAACACAGGAATAAAAAGTTTGCGTTTTCCCCATTCAATAACGTTTAGGAAACCGAGAAGTCGAGAACAAAGCCGGTCGCACAAAAGTTCTGATTTTAAAAGTATAAAGCAAGATTTAACAACGATAACGAATAAATATAAATTGATTGCATCATCGCTTCCAATTATAGAGAGGTGATTACTCGCATTTAAAAATCCCGACGATTTCGTAGAAACCTGAATACAGGTGTGCTCCAGCTTCATTTTCCTCTGTTACACCTCACCCCAACCAGAGCCCGATCTTTAAAAATGGCATTAGCAGAATGTCACGGAACGGATTAAAGGAATTACTCCTCCTTCCGGCGTTCCCGGCACAACTGCGGAACACGCCGCCGCGGAGGATGTGGCCGCCGGGAGACTACCGAATAAATTGGGATTCGGAATGAAGCGAGCTACGTCGATAAAAACGACGCACGCAGCGCTCCACCTCTCCTAGCGCTCCCGGTGGCGACAGGGTTAATTAAGACGTTCTTGCTAGACGGCGGCCATTTAATCATTGTTGTAGCGCCATGTTGGGGCAACAAATGTGTAGATGGAGGAAGCATACAATATGACGAAACTTAAATGTAAATTGTATGTTTTGGAGGTGAAATATAACATGTACAACTAACCTAGATGTAATCATTCGTCAATCGTGAAGTGTGTGAATGATAAGCGAAATTATTGGTGTCGATAAATTTAATCAATGTGTTATATGTACAGAATAGTTAAAACTGGAAATCTTAATATTAAGTCGTGCATATGAAAAAAAAATGCAAATTCAATACGTACACTAGGAGTTCTCAATTTAACAATTAGTAGCATCTTTTGCAACCATTAATACAGGTTCAGCACATTAATTCAGCACATTAGACAAAGTATAAATGATTAATTTTTCCTTAAACTATCTTATTGACGTCTTTCAAATACCAGTTTTATTTCTCAAGACGTGATAGACTTCTATTGTCATAGAATTATATGGGGGTGCTTCTTATTGTATACTCAGTGTTTGGGACAAAGAATATCAAGTACTGTTTACATTTAGGGAAGTAACTAATCACAAAGTATTCAACACAAATACTGCAACTCATTGCACAAGTAACGGAAGGAATAATGCAGAATTTCTAATCCTGTCGAAAGGAATTCCAAGAAAAATAATTTTCTAAGAGGAAATATTTATTTACAGCATTTATAATACCGTTCTGAAATTTAGTAGGGTAATTTTCCCTACGATAGTGATTCTCTCTTAGTGAATTATAAACTTTTAAGACCTTGTATAGATAAAAAAAATTATTTTACCCACAATATTCTGCTAGTTCTTTGTCTATACAAGGTCGTAAAAACTTTATAATTTAATAATATAATTATGTTAGACGTAAATAGCTCTACTATCCTCTCAGTGTGCTGAGATGTATTTTCAACATTTCAATATCATCGCATAATTTTCTTCTATTTCTAGAGTTCTAAAATCCTTTCTTATGTTTGATATTTTCAATCGAGTTGCCAAGGGCGTTGCGGTACGAAAATAACGGAGACTAGCAGAGATCAAGAAGTTACGAAGTGAAGGAAGGGGAAAGATTAATGACAGTGTCCAATAAAATTTTGCAAAAAAGACACTTGTTTTAAAACCGAAATTATTCCTATTTACTTTCAATTTTCCTTCCTTCATTATCTTTCATAAACACGGGTCTGATCAAGACAAATTGGTCACTCTTCCGTCATTGCAGAGGTATTGTAGGGTACTATGTGAGCGACAAGAAAGAGACGAAAAATTTGTTTTAATTGTGAACAGTTAATGCAGCAGTTCCGTTTAATAAAGAAGAGTGGTGTGTGGAATTATTGCTTAAGATCATTTATCGCTATGAACATTACTAAAAAGAGTTTGGATGAGGGGCTGTGCAAATCTGTCAATCCGGAACGCTGTTCCTTAGTGCTACAAAGCAACAAGAAACTCAAGAAGGTAAGAGCAACATTGTAACGTCACTGGAATCTGTAGTCTACTGTAATGAGATTAGGGACGAGGCATTCCCCGTCCGTAACAGGTTCTTCAGTTTTACGAAGGAGTATTCATGAATGTTTATTTGCTCAGCTAGAAACTAATTATTCAATAAAACTTTAATTTACCCTAAGAATTAATTATGTTATGTTAAATGAAAGTGGGAGACGGGACCGAGATCCCGTCTCCCATTTTCATTTAACATAACATAATTAATCTGTTACCTGGCGGTGAGGTTCACCGCAATTTAAGAGATTTCTAATTGTTTGTTACCCTTAGAAGTTTAAAATAAGTTAAGAAAAAATTTTAAGATCATGGTTCATTTTTCAGCATATTAAATAAAATTGTTACTTCTTAAACGCACTAGAGAAAGTCAAGCAAGAATGTGTAATATATGACGATGTTTTTAAATAAAATAGATCTTACAAAATTGATATTACGGTAAAAATTGAATATGGGAAAAGGAACAAAAGCAAAATTTGGTTCAGACACCACGTACAGGTGCACGGAAAACGGACGAAGAATTAATGCACTTGAGTGGTTTGAATCTTGTAATTTTTTTGCAAAATTTCGGAAACGTATATTCAACACAAACCATTTAAGATAATCCTGGGGCGGAATCTGAATTGTAAATCGGCAACACACTTTCTTATAGGACCTTATTTCATTGGAAATATTCAATAACAACAAAACCACAAAGTGGTATTTAAGTAAGGGTTGTCAAAAGAATGGATTGGCTCATATGTGACGTCACGCTCGTGTTTCTACGACGAATTCTCTCACTACCAGGTTTGAAGCGAAGAGCAGTTTGCCAAAGAATTAGGAAATTCCATAACTCAATTGTCTCCTCTAATTTTACGAAGAAGTGTTAGTTCCCAACCCTTTTCACTCGTAAATGTATAAACATATTTTAACAGAATCACCTTCACAATAATGTGAATGTTAACTAATAGGTTCTCTAGACACGTTCGCTACACTGCTATCGAGTTACAGAACTCCGTCACTGTTGATCCAGCTGAACAACCATTCTACATTGCATGTATAATCAACTCACAAGAAATTTCTAGTAGAGTACCAAACAGAATCTCTCTTTCATATGTTTTAGTGAAACTTCTACCGCTTTGGGCTGAATTTTGACAATCGTTTCGAAAATGACTCGTCATTGCAACGGTCAAATATGTGACTATTATTACACCCTTCACAATATTTACAATAGACAAAAATAAATGAAAGTATTGGAATGATAATGTCTTACACATTTCTGAAATGTTTACGTTACACGAAAATAAAAAAGTTTCATTTCTAGTGCGAGTATTAATGTAAGTGGACATTACATAGTTTTTCTAGTAAAGGAGAGAGCAACGATGAAAATACAATCAAAATGGAATGCCTTTGAGTACATCCTGTGTGCAAAAACCATGCAAAACTTACAGATTGTTAACTTTCCATTAACAAACAGTATTTATTCCACTTCAGATAAATAATACTGCTCTCGTCGTCAAATGAGTAGATGAATCATGTTTTGTCTTTCTTTGGATAAAATTTATGTTCGAAATTTAAAAAAATTCATTTTCAACAATCAAATGTGTCTCACTGTTAATAAGTACTGACTTAATGAAATGAAATATTTTATACCAATTTCCGAAACACGGAGGTCGTCTTGAAATTCATCAATGCTAACAACGAATATTGTACCACAGACATGCGTACAAATAAGAATTCTTGTAATTTCTATAGGTATATTTCCTGAAAGCAAGTCAAATAAATAATTTATCTATTATTAATTAAAAACGAAATCTTTTTATGAACTTACTCTTATCAAATACTAACAAATAATTATCCAGAAAATAAGACATAAAGGATTGAATTGGAAGCATATTAAATTCAAAACAGCCGTATATACTATTTAAAGCCGCGCAAATATAATTCAACAGAGTCAGTCAATTTGTATAAATACAGCGAAACATATTTTGTGACACGTATCCATTATTTGAAGAAGAGAAATGCAAACAGCACTTATTCATTATGGCCAACCTTTTAATTACTCCACCTAACCTGAGGCTGTACAACAGTATTTTTAGTCACAACAGCCAAATTGAGTGGAGCTTCCACACAAAACGACGCAATCATTAGCGACCGTCTGTAATCTCCGAGTCAGGAGAGGATCCTTTTAAATTCGAATTACGCGAGCGCCATATTCCGTAATTGCTGTGTAATCGAGGTCCCGTGGCTGTGGTCGAGGGACAGCTTGTGTCCGTCATTAATACGAGCGAGCAATCTTCAACGGATAGATCAATCTCTCGAACATACGCTGCCTACTATATCGCACAGACTTCCCCCATTGGTCGTCTCCCGAGACGTCTCGTGGTCGAAAACGGAACTATTCCCGTCAGACTCAGATGATGTATGGAGGTGGATGATGTTATTAATGGTAGCGAAGAAATCTTATGCAAGGATATTACGTAGGAATCACTTTAACCCCCTATTACATTTGGAAATATTATCTATAAGTCATCCTCCATTTCTCTTTGCTCAGGTTGCCTTTCTCTCTCCTTTTCTCTCTCTTTGGAAAAGGTGAAATTTACAGTACACTTAATCGAGCTGTAAATTAACATACAAATTTACCGATAAGGTATTCAGGAACGTTATACCCCTGTATTCATGAACTTAATTCGTATTTTTTAAATATTTTTGCATGCATCTTTAGTTATGGAATTAAAATATTAAACATTTAATGTTAGTTCGAACAACAATGTCTCAGTTCACTAGAAATAAAACATTTAAACCATAAAAGTTTTCAAAAGAAAATATTGATTAAAGTTAGAAAATAAATTTAAAACAGGACATCTCGTTTCTTTGTTCGCCATCTTGTTCTTCTTCTTCGACTCTATGTCTGACTGTTTTTAGGACTTAAGATTTTGGATATTTTTGCGAAAAATCTTTTCTTCAGATTCGTCTTTTTTGTCATCATGTAAGAAGGTTTGTCCTTCAAAAATGAGGACTATAGAAATTAGAATAAAATTAAATTTGTATTCAATCAATGTTCTATTAGATCGTTACTAAAGAAATACATTAGCTATTAAAATATTTTAAGCGAAAATTCCTGCAGCCTGATCATGCAGTGGCGTATTTACCCCTAATAATACTCGAGGTAGGAGTCTTTTTGAAGATACTTACGTATATTGATGCATGCTTTTTGGAGACCCACAAATATTTCCATTTTGTGTTATTAAATTACATAACAAAAATTGAAATTGAAATTGAAATTTGAGTTGTATATCATAATAAACTCAGTTAATACTTGACTGTTATAAAAAGTTATAGAATATTTAAGTTTAAATTTAAATCTTTATATTCTGATGACCCATTTGCAGAGCCTTTACAGGATAAGGCCCAGAGAAGGCCGCTCAACCCCAATCGCTCCCGCCTAGGTACGCCACTGGTTTATATGCTTTGTCATTGGCAGTAATGCCGCATTTTCACGACAACTGTTCGCTTCCATGAATGGAAGACAACAGACGGCTTTTCCAATTGGTCTTACTCTATCCCTACAAGCAGAGCGTTGGCGCGGCCATTACAGCAGAAGTAGATGACACGACGCAAGATCTCAAGTAACGCTGCTTGAAGTTGTGAAGGGGGAGTTATTGAACGCCAGTAGTTGACTTGAGTCTCCGTAGCAGGACAACTCATGGTAACAACAATTGGGAAGATCATTAACTTCTAAAATCAAGCCAGTTTTGTCATCACGAAGTTTCCCACCAGTCATTGCATGTTAACTATCGGCTTGCTTATTGGCATCACGAAAACGCGGCATTAATAAGAGGTAAACAATGTTCTCACGAAAGATAGGATGCACTAAGCGGGCGATGTTTAAAAGAGCTCCGACAACATGGATGTCTCTTACGCTACCAAGGTGGGACTATGTTAGATTAAGAAATAAGAATAAGAAAATTTTTATTTTTCGAAAATGCAATATTTGTTGGGCTTACAAAACACATCCGAAAAAATATTGTATCAAGTGTACACTACTGATAACAAAAAAGGGCCCATTTATTTTTCTAACGCCCACGCTCTAACCAGTTTTGGATCTGTTAAGTTTGCAACGCCTCTCTCCTCCTGCTTCCCCTTCGAGTGGGGAAGTTTCGTTCGACCAATCGTAGGTCTATTTGAAACGGCTCCCGTATTTGGAAGACATCGTGCGGCTGGTAAATCGTAACGAGATAAAATGTTTCATTACACCGCTGTTAAAGAAATATTTTGTATTTTTTTTATTATACACATTTTGGACTTCTATAACAAAAATATTCTGTATATTCTTGACTTCAATAAACTTTACCATTCTCTATATTTAAACGACATCTCGAGATTCGTTGTCTCGAGAGGTCTTCATAGGCAATGTAAAAGATATTAGACTTTCTATAAAAAACGTTTGCGTAATACTGTGATAAAATATAGTTTTTAACAGAATTTGAAAAAATTGCGAGATATCGTGTGGAATTGGTATAATTCGAATCACAAATTACTTATAAATATTCCTATAATTTCTTATATTTATACAATGAAGTAAAGAAATAAATCTCATTGCCTACAAGTGATGTGTATTGTCGAAAGTAATTTCACATAATTTGCGATTCTCTTAAGTTTTTCATATATGTGAAAAGGAATTAAATAAATATAGAAAACGTTTGTCTCAAATATGAACTAATAACACAAAAGTTTAATTCTCGAGTTATAAATAATATAAAACTACTTAAGGAACAAATAAATTACATCTTCTAGTGACATATTTATCCACGATATAACAATTTGGTAGTAATCGTGCAACCTAAAAAAATAATCAGAGATCAATAATATGAAAACCTCGAAGGTTTTTTTTTACAATTGAAAGTGACACTTGTGAACTGATTTTTGAAAATGGTTTATACCACAATTCAGCTCGTAATATTTGTTTGGGAGCTGTAATGAACGAAATCTTAATTCATGTTCTCACATTGCTTAGGAAAATATTGAAACATACTCTGAGCAATTGTCAATTCGGCAACGTAGCATTACGACATACATGGCAACTTGACAGGGCAGTTTACGACAAAGTTCATCTGCCGACGAGACGGCAAAGTTTCTATAAAATAATTTCTATTCATGTTCTCTTTAAGTTTCGATATTTTAGTTTCTTCATGTGTAAATGAAAGTGTTCAATGATATATTTTACGAGGAATTTAGAAAAGTTTTTCAAAATTTCAATAAACATGCTCAAAAAATTGTATATTGAATTTAAAAGCAAATAATTTATATTAAAAACAACAACAATGATACTAAAAGAAATTCACGAGTTCGTAATTATACCCCAAGTATTAAAACTTTATTTTAATAAAAATATTGAGTAGGAAACGGGTCTATTATATATCCAAACCATATTTTCAATAAATATTTATTCATATAGCATCTAGATTTACAACATTATACATTTGGAGAACAGTGTTTACTAAAGAAAAAGGTATATGCTCTATTAATTTAAACTAACAGTTTTCGTAGCAATAAAATAGCAATCGCATCGTCCAATTTTACTAAGCTCCATAAACTCAAATTCCCCCTCTACATTGTAACACGAGGCCGTCTGATCAGATAAGGTATTTCAAACCTTTCTTCTTATAGTCGAAATGAAAGAAATAATTTCAACCAGGAATACCTAGAAAGAGAGAGATTTTGCGAAGGTGCGTTAAACTTTCGCTTTACTTGAACGCAAAAGTTACTTCATTTAAAGGTATACTTTTGAAAAATATTCAAAAACTGTTCCAACTATTTTATTTTTCTTAAATATACTGTTTTATAGTGTAATTAGTATATGTTTAATCCGCATTATCGGTAAAGTTTGGTATAGATGCAGTGAAATAATTTCCACTCACATCGTGTACTTTTTCGTTTACCAATGGCGAGAATCAAAAGAGTGTGTTTGTAGATATGTCATTTTAATGTTATTTTAAAAAGAGAATAGAAGATAGTGTGCATCTCATGTTTCTTATTGTATTTGGAATCTTCCAACCACACGAACGTCCTTAGTCGCGAATTCACATCCAATGACGGTGTATTCAGTGACGGTGAAGAGAAAGAGTGAGAGGGAGAAAGAGAGAAGTAGGAACAAAGAAAGAAAACAAGAATCTGTTGTTGTATTTCACAATTTCATTTGAATAAATTAATGAAAGAGATTTCAGTTTAAGTTATACTTGTTGTAATCTAAAACACGTTTTTTGTAATATTAATCTCGGGTCACGATTTTATATGCTGCACGATTACAACCAGTGTTATATTGTAGATCATTGTATTATTAGAACATGTAATTTATTAGTACCTTGAGTGGTTTAATGTGATTTATAACACGAGAAATAAAATTTTGTGTTATTAATTAATATTTTATACAAAAGTTTTCTATATTTATTTAATTTCTTTTGACATATATGAAAAAATAAAAGAATCACAAATTATGTGAAATTACGTTAGACAATACACGTGAAGAGAGAGGAAAGAAAGATAGAGAGAAAAAGTAATACAACGATAGAGAAAAGTGAGAGAAGGAAAGAGTAAAAGAATGAAAAAAGGAAAGAAAGACACAACGCGGAAAGAAACAATGAAAAAAGAAAGAAAGAAAAAAGGAAAGAAAGACACAACGCGGAAAGAAATAAGGAAAAAAGAAAGAAAGGAATGGAGGGATAAAGAAAGAAAAAAGAATTAAAGAACGAAAGAAAGACAGAGAAGATAGAGAGAAAGAAAGAGAGTAGGAAAGAGAGAAAGAGAGAAAGAAAGGCAAAACGCGGATTTAAACAAGAAAAGAAGAAATGAATGAAAGAAAGAGAGAGTGAAAGGAAAAGAAGGAAATAAAGAAAAAGAATGAAAGAAAGCAAGGAGAAAAGAAAAAAGACGAAAAAGAAAGAGATAGAAAGAGAAATAAAGAAAGAGGAAGAAAGAAAGAAAGAAAGAAAGAAAGAAAGAAAGAGAAAGAATGAAAGAAAGATAAAGAAAGAAAAAGAAGAAAGAAAGAAAGAGAAAGAAAGAGATCCAAAGAAGGAAAGAAAGAGAAAGAAAGAAAAAGAAAGAAAAAGAAAGAAAGAAATAGGAAGAAAGATAAAGAAAAGAAATTATTGTATTAATATGAGGTAATACATTTCAATTTCATTGGAATAAATAAAAGGGATTGTTTGTTTTTTTATTCATATCTGAAACAAGGTTTTCATATTATTGATCGCTGATTATTTTTTTAGGTTGCACGATTACTACCAAATTGTTATATCGTGGATAAGAATGTTACTAGAAGATGTAATTTATTTGTTCCTTAAGTAGTTTAATATTATTTATAACTCGAGAATTACACTTTTGTGTTATTAGTTCATATTTGAGACAAACGTTTTCTATATTTAATTCCTTTTCACATATATGAAACCATGCAACATTGTGAGTGAAATTTCTCTATCATTACAAAAACATATAAAACATTTGACGACTTGTTTGAACTTATATATTTTTGTTTTTTTGTATGATGATTTCATTCCAGCCTCTGAGTTTTGATACACTCTGTATATTGTAGACGCGCTTTCGATGCGCAGTACACTGAACCCTCGTCCTCCGTTCGCGCTCTAGGAGAGACCGTTTCCAGTTATCTCCCTTCGTGACCAAGATCTTTGTGGTTTAGGGGTTATATTGCCAACATTCGGTCGCTAGAGCCTCATTTACGTTAACAAGCTGAACCACGATTAGGTGAAGATGTAACAAGCGTAACATCATGAGATTATAACCTGGAAAATTGGAATGATAATATATTTAAAGAAGGAAGACGAAGAAAAAGAATGAGGAGATGAGGAAGCACTAAGTCAGAGAGGGGGCGGAAGGTAGGGGGACTCGGACTCCTCCCAAAATTGTTTATTAGGTATAATTAATGTAATTTTATCTACATAAAATATTGTTATATATTATTACTATTGAGTGGATAGTAACTTAAAATATAAGATATTTAAGGAGAAATGACTTAAAGCTTATATTCATCAAAACTCATTTGTGAGACGTATGTGCGCCGTTCCGAAGTAAATTTCTTGCTACGAGTCCAAGTACAAACATTGATTAGGTGAATGGTCTTTTGAGTGCATTTGCTTTGAAAGTTCTTGGGGTCAGCTATAAGATTAAATGGGAAATATCACAAATGATATAAATGGGTCTATCATTCTATCTTTCCACCCTCTCATTTCTAGGTCAACATCTCTGGAGTCAAGGAATAGTTACAGAGCGGGGAGGATACGTCGTCTTTGTCTAACACTCTCTTCCCCTTAATTCAATCAAGAAAAATCTGAAGACATTTAGCAAAACTTTACACAATTATAATACTTTCCCAATAAGAAACATACAACATGTCGTAGAAATTCACGAAACACACTATGGGAGCGCAATAAAATATTCTCTAATTAAGATAAATAGAAAATAAAACATCATTCTAAGAGGGATATGATTACGATATGAAAGAAGAAAACTAATATTACAACGGATTGTTAATCAAAATTAATGAAGCAATATTGATAAAAACGAGGAAATACGTTAAATAAAAGAAACTTTTTGCCATTACCACTCTACCTTGAGTTCCCGAATTACTTAATCCTGAGTGGTAGCAACAAATGTCTCTCATATGTTCAATTATGCGAGAAAGTCGTGGAACATCAGAAGCGGTTCTTCAAATGCGAAATATAATGAATCTTAGAATGAATTCGGTATTTTTGGCCATTACTTGTAAATGAATTTGTTAATTATAAAAATTACAAGTTTCTAAACACGTAAAATCAGAAGAGATTTGTGAGTTAGAAAGATGATATTATTAAAAAATAAAATATATACTCATGATTACAACCTAATCATAGTAATACGTGGTGTTTCAACAGATGACTTATATTTGAAAGCATATTCCTTCCACGTGTCTGTATTATTCACGCTCCAGAATAGAACTCACCAATTAGTCATCACAGGTACTCAGGTGAGGTAAACTGACGCGCTTGACCCAGGTCACGCTCCAAGCGGGCACTGATAAGGAAATGAAATCGTTCTCTCTCTCTCTCTCTCGGCTCTATGAGAGACCAATGAGGGGGGCATGAGCTACCCCTTCCCCCTTCACTCTCCTCTCGTACTATTGGTTGCAGTAAGAGATGGGAGGAAAAGTCCTCACTATATTCGACTCATGTGCTATCTTCCGCGCTCTGATCTCACTATTGTAGAAAACTACTGCCCTGATACGTCAGCAAGACAAACCTGGTCACTTCTTAGAATCTTAATATTTATTTAACATGTCATATCGCTATTACTGACTTCTAATAGTTGGACTCATTCTTTCATCTTTTTTTTTTTTCAAATAGAATAATATTTTTATAATATATAATATTATATTAGTCCATTATATTGTTTTCGTCTACCATTTTACAGCTGCTGACTAATTAACTTTTAATGACATTTCAAATAGACTAATTTATTCTACGAAACACGAACGTAACGTTTCAACCAGTTTTTATTTCTTCCTGAGGTGTTAACAATTAATAAATAAAATTCTCATACAACACAGCATGACAACTGTAGAATAAAATATACAGTAACAAAATAAAAAATACGACAAAAAAGCATAAGCTTATTTATGTATCAGAATATGAAATTATAAATATAAGATAAATTGTCCGTATTAGATCGTATATTTAATGTATGTCTTTCATTAGCATCATTTCGAAAATGTAACACTGTAAATAATTTTTTTCTTCATCTAAAATCGCTGCGCTATTTTAATTCATTATCTAGCAATTGTCTGATCAATGTCAAGTTACCACTCTGTGGTCAGAAGCGTTAAAATTTATCTTACCTTCTTTATTGCTTGTTTGTAACGAGCGTTTCGTCTGTCTAATGCACGAAGCATTGCTCTCCTTACAGTTCGTTTTACAATTTACATTTATGTACGAAAATTGAAACTAATTTATATATTCCTTTAATAATCCGTGAATTTCATTTATTGAAATTCTTATTAATACATTTAAAATGTTCAAAAATAAACAAATCTTCTTCAAAGGTCGTTAATAGTTTACTAATTATAGTTTATTGCATAGATTTAAAGCATATTGTTAGCTTTGAGTGATGCGTCTCGTTTATTCTTATTCTCCCACGATGCTTCAGTCGGGGTCGTGAGAACTACTTTTACGTGGCAGCGATTCCTAACTCTTTTCGTACCCCCAAGACTTCTTTTACTAAAATAGTAACTCCTACGAAAAACTTTCATTTTTACCTCATTGCTCATTTAAACTGAAAGTTCAAAAATTTTTGTTCTCTCCACTTACATCGGTTAACAGTTCCAAATATTGAGCTCATCAAAATTTTAACTGGTTTGGATGATAGTACAAGTAACAGATTAAGACAGTATAAAGTCAATTTACACCGATTTTTATCAGAAATGACTCATTTGATTTGTATTTAAATATAAAACTTGCGGTTTAATTTTAAGATTGCTGATCACCCACAAGCGCCAATAAAGCAAAAACCTTTTTTTCTTACTTCCTCAAACGTTTCTTCCTTTTTTGAGCTAGTAACGTCGGGTATGAAATGACTAAAAAAAGCTTAAATTCCAGAAAAAGTCATTTGGATTTTTTGGCTATAAAATTTTTATCTTTACAGAGATTAAGTTTTTAACCACTATATTTCCAGGACATGTGTCTACGATTTTTCTTTCTCCTTTTCACGGTCTATGGTGCTCTATTAGGTGATTTACGACGACGAAAATGTCCTTTATTCCCAAAGCAGGAGTGTTGCTTCCGACGAGTAGACGACATATTATCAGCGTCTCGTTGTGAGAGGAAAAGAAATTTCTTCCGCCAATCATATATCTTGTGTATCCCACAGTTGTCAGTTGCGTACTCCTATTATGTGCGCGTACTCCCGCTGTTAGGGCACGTAACCTTCAGTGATCGGACTCTTGTTTAATGGCGGTAAATGTGGCAGAATATTTTATAAGAGTGTAATATCCTTTTGAATTCAATTGTTTCAAGGGGAAAAATTACATTAATGATAATCGGTGTGAAATAAACCTTTGCGCAGTTTCCAGATAGCACTCATTGTTTTCGGTTTACTGTCAAGAAACAACATTTGGGGGAACATATATCTGTTTACAGATGATTATTTCGCCACGTTAAAATGAATGCTAGTTCGCGCACGGTGGTGTGACGGAGCATAGGGGGCCTATGGAATAGTCGCGGTGGCTCCGACAGAGCACTCCTCTTTTCAAATGTACGTGCATGATTGGCCGGTTACAACTCCTTCAAAAAAGGCAACGAAGGATTCAGAACGGGAGTTCCTTAGGTAGCTAATATTTAATAGGGGTAGTATTTCGACGTCTTTGAAATAGAAACTAGTTCCGATGTTCCATAAAAACATATTTCGATATATATTCGTGAATCAGTTTTTCTGATCGTTTTAAATATTTATTAATAATTATTATTTTCATATTTGTCTACTTGTAGTTTATGTATCTTTGTATCACCTGAAGTTCTCCATTTTCGTATTACTTTACTGTACTTAATTGGTATTTTTGTAATGTACCTGTTTATATTATATATTATATCCTTTCTTAGTGTAAAGATATCTAATTTTTCGATGAAGGAACTCTCGCCTATGCAATGAGCACTACGTATAAAAGCTTCCGTAAGTGTCTTACCGTCAATACGAAAGTTTCATTATGCTTACGAAACAAAAGTTGATTGACAAATTTTAAAATCTTATCGAAGAGAACATTATTATACGATGAAGGCAGCATAATCTGCTTGAAATACTTTAATATGTATTGTCATCCCCACTTTTTTAAATTCTACTAATCAGTCAGCGAAGTGACAAATTCTCGAACAATTAATAACTGTACTTTAGAAAACGAAAACCTGTTAACAGATTAATGTTACCACGAATTCATATATAGACATCCTGACTTCATCTGATGTTTTTTCGGCGGGTTTTTATTTTTTTACGTTTAAAGCGCCAATCTACTTGACGAAATGATGTCCCTAAAATCGGATGTCCTTTAAAATGAAAATTGTGTGAGGAATAATATCAGATATAATACGATGTGTCATGTAATGTTGGTCCATATACTATAAAACACATTTAATTAATTAACATTTAACTACTTTTAAACATCTTCATTCATCCATATATAACAGTAAACAAAATTAGCCATAAAAATTGCAGCACGCGTTTATAATCTGTAAAAAATATTACATTTCAATTGGGTCTTTTAAAACTGAATAGAAATTTTTCGCAATCCAACAACATTTTGTTCCAGATTGCCTTTGTGTTTATAACTGTAGTAACATTCGTCCAATTCTTTACTTTAAATCCAAAGTCCGTTTACTCTTTATCAATTAAGTGAATATCTTTCTATATATAACATATATAAACTCACCCAGACGTCAACCTGTCTTGTACCCGTACACACAAAAAGAAGTTTAGTAAGGTTGTATGGTGGGCACCGACGTCGGACGCAAAGCCTACGCCTTGGCAATGAAGGACACACGAAAAGCGGAGATGACAGCGATGGAGGAAGCACTGGTTTCTTCTGGAGGCAATAAACCAAGCGTTGGGATTTCCGGTAATCCGCAACGTCACATAGTGGCTCTCATTCTACTCGGGTTTACTTCCGATCGAACGACAAAAAAAGACTGAGGCACAACCAAGGGTACAGGAGTTTGACTGTTGCTATAAGAGATTATGTTATAAAAATCTTCAGTTAACACACAATACACAAGGTTTTTTCTTTTTTGCAAACACACTGACGTTTCGGTCAGTTAGGTTTCGGCCATCTCCAGGGCTATGACAAGTATGTAGTTCTTAATACAGTAGAAGCGTGCAAGGCACTAGTCAAGTACTTAAACATTTATTATACTTCCGATAATCTTATTTATTCTGTTTATATTAAAAATAGGCATTGTAACAGTAAATGATGAATATTAATAATAAGAACTACGAATCAATAATTACACAGTTTAAATTGAAACAATGTATTAGAAAAATGGTCTCTATTTCGACTAGAATTTTCTAGACTTGAGACAGTTTTCATTGAATGACTTAACTAACCGGAAACGTCAAGCAAATTTCACACTGTTATTCTCTATATTACATGTGATATTTTTTACAGCTATTCCATTAGATATTAAAATCTAATTTATTTAAAACCGGTCCTTCAAGGTCTGAAGGACCTATTCAAATTCAAGATGTTTTATTCAAATATTAGCCCACCAAGGTCCAATTTTTTTAGACGAGTTGATAATTTCTTTCATTTACAAAAATTCAGGACTTTCAATCACAGTTGTTAATTCGTTCATATTACCTTAAAAGATTCTGTAAAATAATAATTACAAATATGACATCCGATTTTACGAACAAATTTCTTGTTATTGGAATTTTTCTTTATAAGTTGCAATTTTTACCTTCAGCTTACTACTTTCATCTCAAACTTAGGGACGAATGATTCACCTCATTAAAAAATCTGTTTGCAATATTGCGTATTACTAGTTATCAAATTATTAGTCAGATCTTCGACTTTTAATTAAACAAGCAGTGCACAGAACACAGAATTAGAGTGCAAATTGTTCCTTCTTTGATTTAAACCTAGAAATCTCTTTCAATCCACATTATTTTTTTCATAGTAAATAAATTGTTTTAAAAATATTAGTTATTGTAGTTGAAATAACAATTGACCGAAAACAAACTTTTGTTAGCTCGTGTTGATATTACATATTACACCTTTTTGTTCATTTTATTTTATTTAATCAACTTTGTTTATTGTATTTAATCAACTCGCTTCGTTTGCTGCGCGATTTACCCCACTCCCAAGTTTTATATTCTAACACGAAATGATTGAAATTTCAATTCATCCTATCACATGGCATAACCTATTCAGAAAAATCTGTATACTTTCTTGGATGGATTTTTTTAGCTCACTGGATGCTGGACTAGTAGAAAAGATTCCCCTATTGTCTCGTATAGTATAACAATACGCTGTCGATTCTTGGAACCCTTCGGACCATCTTGCTATACCTGACATCAGCTCTCTTCATCCCTTCTCTACGGAAACCTCCATCCCTCCCTCCCTCCAACAAATCCTTCATTCGGTCTATTCCGATTCCTCCCGAGGACCCTTCTCAAACGTCTCCATCCCCGCCACTATACCCCCATCGTGCATCCGTGTGCGCCGCCGAAGCAGCCGTCCTTCGTTGTTATTGTAATCGTGCGAGCGAGGAACGTCTGTCGACGCCATGTCATGCGGGACGATTCAGACTCCGTCCTTTCAAAACCAAGCTCCGGACGCAAATTGACGCGCCAAGCTTGAATAACAATACGCGCGGTCGCTTCGAGAGTGACATGACGGAAGGCTGAAGGCAGGCGGAAGGACAGAAGACGGTGATGGCGGAAGCACGTGGTGGTATAGATGATAAGTGATGGAGAGGACTACGATGGTGGTTAATAATAATATATCTAATCTAAAATCTGTGAGATATTTTGGATATACAGTCTTCTCTCTCTCTGTAACGATATAAAAAGGACCGAGCATTATCATCGTTATAGAGGTAGAAATCAAAATTTAAAGCAATATGTATACTATAAATTCAAGCAACAAATATTTATTACATAAAATATTACAATTATTTACAACTATAAAATTTGAAAAAAGCTGTTTTAATATTTTATGATTTATGTACATATTTTCCCCCATTACACCCTCCTATTTTTTATATTCTACTTACATTAATGGAAGAAGTCTGTCATTATACTTCGCTCCATTTCCCTTTCCAAATCACTGACCTGACTTTGTCCTGCATCCGCAAAGATTTGAAGATACCTAAGCTTAAAATGAATCGACTTAAAAGACTGAAGTAACATGGTTCTAAAGAGAGAGCATAATTGATACAGAGAAAGAATAAATACATTACTGTCCATGGCAAACGTAATATCCCACGTTGATTTCATTGTAAGAGACAGAACATCGTTACAGAAAGAATCGTTATAAAGAGGGACTACTGTTCGTATATTTCTTTGTCCGGTACCCAAATCGACATCGTGCGAAGGATATTTATCAAACTAGGTGATACGGCTAAGAAGAGCCTAGTTGATATATCAATTTTTTCCGTCACTCACGCACGTAAATTCACGCATTTAGCTGCTCATAGAACAAGGGCGCCACCAAGAGCGGTGGGAAGGTAAGAGAGCTGTTTCTGTGAAGATATCGTGATGTGAAATTGTGTTAACAGCCAGGAAATGATCAATTCAGGCTGAATGAGTACAGATATTAAATATACAAATACAAAAAAGTCTCACTTTAGTTTTTACTTGAAAGCTGTTTCGATTCCTTAGGCAGTCATTGTCGGAATATAAAACAGAAAGATTATGACAACAAATTAGTAAACGTTCAATTATGACAACATATCTTCCAACATGACATTCAGTTATCACCCATCAACCGCGATTAGTCATAAAAATTAACAACTTCTAGTGATCGACAGGCGTGTATATGCAACCCGCCTTACCATTTTAAAACCTCAAGTCCCGACTGATCAATACAATCGCGTAAATCGATTTTCATCGAACGAACGATGCCCTTAAAAACTGGTATGGCGGAACAATAAGAACATTAACATTTCCAATATTTTCGTCTACGATCAAAGTAATATTATAATTTCATATACGACGTTTTAAATACACCAAATTTTAATTATACTTCAATTACGTATATAACTTTTATATTACACTCCACCTTCCCTTCCAAAATTCTGCGATGCTTAACGTAGAGAATATTCTTCTAAGAACAAACAACAAGATTGCCGGTACCAAATACGTATGAGATATTATGGTCGTGTGTGAGAGTGTATTTCATGACATATTTCATAAATTTGCGTGATTCAAGTCACCGGGAATGCTCTTCCATCTAATCACATGGTGAAAGCAAAGGAGTTGTGAAGTATAGTTGTTGGATTGCCGGGAAATTTAAGAAACCAAATCGACATTGGTTTGCAANGTTGGATTGCCGGGAAATTTAAGAAACAAAATCGACATTGGTTTGGAGTAGATGACGAAAACCTCACACAGCAGTGCAACAGGAGCGAAGAATTCTACGTCACGGCTGACGATAATGGTACAATACTGTGCAATTTTCAAATTGATTATTTCCATCATTTTGAAATATATGACACACATTATTATTGTTATTATTATTATTCATGAATCACACAATCAAAAGTATGCATAATTGATATAGATACATGTAGATTGCATATGCGATTTTTTAAATTATAGACAATCACTTTCACTTAACTTCACTTATTGTAAAATTGCCGACGTTTCGATGCTGTTTAGCATCATCATCAGGGCTATAAGTTAATGTACAAACTAAATTACATTAGTACATAAATATATAGTAGATATTACATATAATGTTTCTCATTTCACAGTAAATCTCAATTATACTCCAAATAATATTAGGTCTGTTATAATTTACATACCTGAATTATCAGTACTTTCCATATTTCTATTTTCGATTACATAAAATTTTACAATAAGTTTGAAGTTCATATTTTAAAATCATATCAGTGACAAATTCAATCACCTTGTAAACCAACTGTAGCTTTACTAATGACACCACAAGTTCTTTGTGACCTCTGATACGAGTACACTTGCGCCAACATAGTTTTCTTGAAACAATTACCAAATCACCAATTATTAAATTAACAATCACGTTTGTCTTTAAATTAAATTAATTTAATTTAAAGCTATATTCTTTGGAAAAGAAAACTTGTCTAATTCATTTTAAATTCATAATATAAAATACATTGTCATAGTTAATAGTGAATACATTTGTTTCTACTTCGAAATTGATATTATCCGACGTTTTTATATGTATAAACTCAGAAATCAATTTTTTGTAAGTATTGATTCCATTGTCTATTAATAATATTAAATGTATTGTCAAAAAACCAGTACAAACTGCGTAATATTCAATGGTACCATTTATTCCTCTAAGGATAAATGTTTTGTTTTTTGAAAGATATACTCTTATTATTAACCGAGTAGCCCACTTTCTTGAGCTCCACGTGAGGACACCAATATGGTTGAATATACAATATTTTAAATTCGTAAGGTTTTTGTTCTCGTAATATTAATAAATTTATTGTCAAAAAGGTAGTACAAAGGCCCTAAGGCAGAAGCGGATTAAAAAATTTCAGCAAAAATTCCTAGATAAGATAAAAAGTTAGCTGCGAGTTATGATACTAATAGAACGTCAATATGTTTGTAATTTAACACAAAGAATTTATTTTACATGTACAAATTATTATCGAACTACAGATTATTCTAAGTATAGTGTTTAAAAATCAAAAGAATTGAAATAACACTAAATTCACGATTTATTGTTACAATAAACACGCCCATAGACAAAGCCTAGAGAACCTGTATAAAAAATCCGCTTCTACCCGAAGGAAAACCGGAGGAAAATCCGGGCCAGGATGGGGCTACAGAACTAATATACACAACCGTGCCAAAGTTGAGTACACATAAAACTAAATTAATATGAGCCATACGGCAACACAATGCAAGAAAATAATTTTTAAAATTGTTATAAGTTTTTTAAAAAGTACTACAACAATGGCGTGATAAAGTACAAGACGGATTTAACTTTTGNACAGAATTAATATACACAACCGTGCCAAAGTTGAGTACACATAAAACTAAATTAATATGAGCCATACGGCAACACAATCATGCAAGAACATAATTTTTAAAATTGTTATAAGTTATTTAAAAAGGACTACAGCAATGGCGTAATAAAGTACAAGACGGATTTAACTTTTATTAAAATCAATAAATTCTTTTACAGTGCAGGAGGTAGTTTTTAACCGCGGATTTGAAGAGATTCAATTTCATAATATCTTTTATATTTTTGGGCAGGGAATTATATACAACGACTCCCGAATGATATGGTCCTTCTTGGCAAAGAGTGATTGACACTCTAAGGCGATGAATATTATTACTATTGCGAGTATTGTGTTCGTGAACGAGACTGTTTCGTATAAAGCAAGGGTGGCACTTCAGTAATTCGGTCTTAACAAACAAGACCGTTTCATAAATATAAATGCAGGGAAGTGTTAAGATATTTAATTCCTTGAATAAAGGTTTACAAGAGATTCGGGGGTGAGATTTACAAATTATCCGAACTATTATCTTCTGAATTCTGAAAGTTTGAATACTCTGAACGGAATTGCTCCAGAAGGTAATGCCGTAACGTAAATGGGAGTAAATGTTTACAAAATATACGCAACGGGAAATTCGTCGACTATGTTAACTAAGATTCGGAATGCGTAACACAATTTGCTTAGTTTGGAATTAAGATTGTCAACGTGACAATTCCATTTAAGTTTGTCTTGAATACGGAGACCTAAGAATTTTGTATTCGTAACAGTTTTTAATTGTGTTCCGTTTAAAGAAAAAGAAACATGGGGTAAAGATTTTGTGATGCTATTGTGAAATGACATAGACACTGTTTTGTCAGTGTTTACAATGAGACGATTTGCATGGAACCAAGTCGAAAGGTTAGACAAAACTTTTTGAACGTTGGCGTGTTTACATAGTAAATAAGTGTCATCAGCAAAAAGAAACATTCTGCAATCTGATGTGGATGATGACATGTCGTAAACATACAATAAAAAGAGTATAGGACCGAGAATTGAATCTTGGGGAACTCCGCAAGTAAATGGCTTTGTTTCTGAAAGACAACGCTGAAATATTTTATTTTTAGTATAGGATATTTCGACTTCTTAAGATCTATCTTTTAAATAAAAATTTAGCCATTCATGTGGAAGTCCAAGAAAACCTAAAGAATGCAATTTGGAAAGGAGAATTCCGTGATCGATAACAGCGAATGCTTTGGATAAGTCAAGAAAAACACCCTGAGGATTTTCTCCACGGTCTAGAGATGTGGTAACATCGTTTAAGAAGGAAAATATGGC
>NNCF01128682.1:110646-223141 GCA_002313205.1 Laupala kohalensis | reverse complement strand
ATATATGAGTGGATTTAATATAGCGTGGGATGAAAATTTAACAATAAACTCGGGTATATCATCTATGACTGTTGAAAATTGGTTTTTAATGAGCTGATGATTTTCATGATTTCACTGACCTTAGTTTCAGAAGTGAACATAGAAATGGGTACGTGGGTGGATGTAATTGGAGGACATTGATTTGGATATATTGAGTTCGTTATTTTACTTTCTTCTGAGAAGTAAGAATTAAACAAATTTGCGATGTCCTGGCGATTTGATACGATTTTGCCATCTTTTATAAGAGAAATATTTTTATTCGCGATTTTCAGAAGTTGACGTGTAATTTTTAACAATATTCCACATGGCTTTCATTGTTCGATTTTAGTACCTGCCTGTCGTTTTCCATAACTTTAGCTGCATAGACTACTTTTCGAAGAATAGTTTTATATTTACGAAAATAATCATGAAATTCGGGTGGTTGGTTAAAGAGTTTTGAAAGATATTGTAAACGGCGTTTGTTTTTTGAAGAATTTCTTATTCCTTGGGTGATCCATCTTTTGTATTTCTTTGTGTTAATTAACTTGCGTTTTATGGGAAAGCTAGAGTTGTAATGTTTCAGGAATATTAGGAATGCATTGAATTTGTCGTCGGTGTTTTGGCAATTGTAAACATCTTTTCGTGTATCTTCACGCAAATAATTTATAAATATGGATTGATTTGTGTCATTAAATTCTCTTCAAAACTTGTAAAGGATTTTAATTGGTTTTAGTTTATTTTTCATAGTCAATACTTGAGCAAGGTGGTCGCTATATACGGCGAGAAACACTTCAGAGAGATACGAGATTCCATTGTTGACGATAATTTGATCTAGCAATGTTTGAGATGAGCCGGAGAGGCGAGTGGGGTCGTTTATCGTAGTAATAAGGTTGAAGGAGTCGATAAGATTCTTGAATCGATTAACTGGTGAATGTGCAGAGTCGGATGTACTCAAGAAATCGATATTGAAATCACCACATATAACGATAGATTTAGTAGATTTATGTGCGATATTTTCTAAAACATTTTCGAAGTTCCGAAAAAATATGTCAAGATCTGATTGAGGAGGTCTATAAATACACAAAACAACAATATCGATGTCGGTCAGATTAACTGCAGAAAATTCGAACACACCTTCTACGCAGAAGTGCTCGTAGCCTGGCAGTGGAGAAGATACTATATCATCACGAACGTAGATACACGTACCTCCGGGGATATTTTTTTCCTTTACAATTTTGCGGACAGTAAGAACTTGCTAAATAATAATTAGAAATAGCAGTATCGTTGATGTTTTTAGTTGAAAGCCAATGCTCTGTGAGGCATAGCAAATCGAATGGATTTTCGTGTACCAGAATTTCAATGTCTGTTAATTTGTTTGAAAGGGATTGAACATTATGATGAAATATAATTATTTTATTTTCGTAAAAAGTTTGTGATTCACGAGAAGTGGAATCGACGTTAGATTGTGCAGAGGAATTTGAATTTGGTACAGCTTCTAGTTCCGGATCAAGCCCGCACACTGCACCCGAACGCGATTGTCACCTTCGAGTGCTTCTGAGCGCAAGTTGTAACTGTGTATGGGGGCGGCAGGAGATGTGGATGGAGGAATAGATGAGGACGTGAGAGATGCGGAAACAGTAGGTGAAAGAACGGGGACAGGAGAAGAAATGGGTGTGGAGATAGGAGGAGGAGATGGTGATGAATTAGGAGCAGAGGGAGATGGGGGAGGAGGAGATGAGGTAGGAGCAGGAGGTGGTGTAGGAGTGGGTANGAGGTGTAGGAGTGGGTAAAGAGACAGGTGGATGATGTGAGGTCAGATTTGAAGCCAGGAGAGAACCGAAATAATGTTTCCCAGACGGTCTCAGATGTAAACCCGGCTAGGTAATGTCCTTGACCGTCAGATGTGGTTGCAAATCAAAAAATGTGATTTTTGTGTCTGCCAGGTGATGTTTTAGGGATATGTTTGCCAGGTTAATTTCGTGGTTTGTATTTTCAAAATCCATTTCATGACAATTCATTTTGCTATGTTTTAGTATGCTACTATTTTTATCATTCATGTTAACAATTTTCCTTTTATGTTCTTTCAATCCCGTGTCTAACATTCTCTTATCTTATCTTTTTTGTTATCAGTGCAGTTATTTATCCAATATTCAAAATCTTTTATGCTTTCTGTTACAATATTTTTCTATATTGTAGTAGTATTAGTTCTATAGTAGTATATAGTATTTTTATATTCTAGGTAGGAAAAACATTCAAAAAAACATTAAATATAATGTAGAACTAAAGCAAAAAAGTAATATTGTATATGAAATTCCTTGTAAAAATTGTAATATATAATACGTAGGTCAAACCAAGAGAACGTTTGGAGTATATTGTTTGGAGACCTAATATTGTTTGGAGTATAATTGAGATTTATTGTGAAATGAGAAACATTATATGTAATATCCACTATATATTTGTGTACTAATGTAACTTAATTTGTACATTAACTTATAGCCCTGATGATGATGCTCAACAGCATCAAAACGTCGGCAACATTACAATAAATGTTAATAAAGTGAAGTTAAGTGAAAGTGACTGTCTATAATTTAAAAAACCGCATATCCAATCTACATAATTCAGTAAGAAGACAATCAGTGAAATAGTCAATTTTAATTGATATAGATACGCATTGGGTGTAGGAGAAATCGAGTGTTTCATTGTTCATTTTTTTCTTTGTTTTTGTACGACCTCTCTCTCTCTCTCTAAAGAATATTTCCTTGATGATGAATTTGTAGATTCACTTTTACAATGCAACTTTTCCGTTCTCATCAAATTACCCCGTATGGAGAAAGAGTTGCCCATGGAGGAACACATGTTGTAACAAATGTAGAACAACTTTATTCATTATTTATGAACACACAATATTGACAATAATAATAATAACACTATATAGACAAGAATTTCCAGGTTATGTTTTCTTTGTTTGAAAAGGTGACGTCCATTTCGTCTCGTTTTCTACCTGCTTTTATAAATGGAATTATTTTCGACCACTATATCTAACACACAGGACAGATGCAGAACAGGAACTCACTTAGTAGCGTCGTGTTGTTTATTATTCGTGTTTGTTTTAAAATAAAAACAATGAATTATTCTTTTGAATTATAAATAATACTTACTTAGAATTAATTATACAGAGCATTATTATCCCAATGAAAGTTGACTCTTGCTGCGATACGAGTATTTTAAAAACTTATGATAGTTTCCCTGAGTCGAATTAATTCCTTTTTATTACTATAAATGTTGTGAACATTTTCTATTCACACTCTCACTATGGTCACGCTAATATAATCTACAGAGATCGGGGATGCGAATACCAATTCTAATGATTTTTATATCTATTTTTACTATTTACAACGATCGTGTTTTGTCTCTCGCGAGTGAAAGAAACTGATCTCAGTTGCGACCTTGCATCCACCTTCAACCCAAACTCGAGACTTAATGTTCTGAAATACAGTATCGATTTATGGCTAGCATTTGATATGTAGAATCAAAATATTTTTAGAAATGGTGTTACATGATAACCTGTTTTCTTAGACGTCAAGAAAAATATTGTGTCGTGGGAGGGAACCTGGTGCGCCTGCAGACGCCGATGCCTGTCGTTCCCACCCTTATCTGCTTTCCAGACGCATAGCGGGACTCGCTCTATGAAGCTGCATCTCATTTACATGCAACTCGAAACTCTTGTGGAATATGGATGTAGACACGCCGTTCGGGTAACGAGAGGTGACGAAGGAACAGGAGTACACTCCAAGAAGGAGGATGGGACAGAAGCGGTTAATAATTGATTCATTGTTTTGAGGTTAAGATGCCTAGAGTAAAGAACAATTAATCCGTCAGACGGCAGAGAAAAACGATAAGAGAAACAGAATTGGGTATATGCAGCGGGGGAAAAGACTTGATATAATTTCTTATGGGAGCACGAGAAAAGCGAAGATTTATAATAAAAACCTGGGTATTGATTATTAAAAACTGTAGTCTAAATACCGAAAGACAGTGGAAGAAGACGTTGAGACTGAGGTGGTTCAGCAGTTAAAAGTGAAAGCTTCATGTTAATTGTCAAGTATCTAAATTTTTCAAATCTAAATCCATTTAAAAGCAGACACTAATAAAAGGTCGTCTCAGATGATTGTCCTAGTCAAAGATCAGTGGTGGAACACACATATAACGAAGAAAAAGAAACTTGGGTCTGATAAGGATCGGTTACAATTAAATGGATACTTCATCAAGTGGCTTAACTCTCTGAACGTTATTCAACTATCTTTTTTACATTTAATGGAGTAATAGTTTTCAGTAATGTAAAAATTTGATTTGATAGAGGCGGTTTTGACGAGGAGGATAATAATAAACAAGATGGAAACGTCGTTCCTAATCGCAGTAAGCAGTTATGGACCAAACTGAAAAGAGTTTTGAGTTGATTTTGTTTTTATACATACACTTTTCGAGAAAAAGATGCGTCGGTTACACAATTTTGCCATATAAGGTAAAATACACGATATTTTATAACGTGGGGGATTCAGCTTTGCTTGGATGAAAATTAACTCTTTCAACAACTAGCATTTCTTTACATGATCTATATCATTCGCTGACGACGTGCTTTGTTAAATTATGAACACCAAAAGATGTTGGTTTGATTATCATCATTCTCATTGTATCAGATCATTAACATCATTTTATCTGTATTGTTTGTTCATAGTTCTAGACATTAAAAATGTATATAAACTACCTGATTATTGTATCCACTTTATATTCTTGCATTAACTTATATATTAAAATGATTATATATGCTGAGTATGATAAGCCATATTTCCGGATATGTATCTGCGTTCAAGTATTAGTTAAATGTAATCATTAATTATAATTACAAACGAAGTTTTCTCTTAAAATCTAATTTCCATATTTTATTTGTTCATCCACGAAACTGGATTTTAAAGACAAAAAGACCCTGTTTGAAGCCAGTACTAGATGTACACCTATCACAAAAGAAGCGGTCATCATAAAAAGAGTAAAGCCGTTGAGAATGGAGTGCTGTTTTGATTGCAAAAGCTGGAGCGGCGGGCAGACTCTCGGGTAACGCTCCGCGGTTAATTGAATCCCCCAGAGAGACACATTGCCTCAACTCACATGGCGCAATTACAGGAAAAATGCAAGAGACGTTGTTGTGACGTGCTGGAAGTGCATGGCGCCTGCTGGCAATATGTTGCTAGGAAACGCTGCTGTTCAAGGCAGTAGATTGAATCGCAAATATGCGCAAGAGCGACATTGTTTCCACTTAGAATTGCTTTCATTAATTTTAGTAAATGCTTATGCACAGCCTTCTCAGTCCAACAGGAGATGACCCGTTACATAATCCATGTTTCACTCGTTAAGGTCAGTTTCGACTGGGAACACGAATGAAATTATAGAGTAAGATTTATTTTTTGTAAAATCAACACTGCGCACTTGCCCAATGACTGAGTAAAAACTAAAAATAAAACACATCATAATGATAGTATTGTAATAATGCATATATTTACAGATAAATAAAACAAAAAACTTAAATGAAATTACTTCTTTAATTCGTTGTTGTTGTTGCTGTTGTTGCTCTTTGTCTATTGGAGAGCTCTGAAAAGAAATTTGACTGTTCGAGTTCCCCAGCTTACTTAAGATGGAAAGAAATTAACGAGAAATGTTGAATCAATATTATCAATACAACAAATAAATATATTATTTAATTAAAAGGTAAATATGCACGAACCATAAAGGTATACTGAGAAAACAGTATAATACGTAAGTACCTTAGGATTGGATGTGGGATCCAAATATATGCGAAGGAAAGAAATTCGCCAAACCCTTGGACATGACATCCCAAAATTCTAGTTCGGATGCCATAAGGTTCAGATATCACATCCAATGTTTCGGATACATCCTTTCCTTCCTCTGTATTTGGATCTCACATCCAAACCTGTTCACTCAGCGTAACAGTGTAACTGATTTGACCGCGTCTTTTTCCATTTGGCATGTGAATGCACCGAGAGGTGGATGTATGTTTTTGAATTTGTGCCCCTTCGTACTCTTTTTCTGGATCTATAAATGTCTATCAGTTACATTATGTTACACTAATTTTTTAAAAAATTTAAATACTAAAATTTAGATGATGATAATTTACCAACTGATCACTAAATATGGGAGTTTTTCAGAAAGAAATTCTTTTTCCTATTCCCTGCTTTTAGCACTTTATTCACATTTTTTTCTCACTTTTGATACAACGAGAATTAATATTTATCATCGTATAATTTAAGATAAAATCTATCCATGCTCACATTTTCTCTTCCTTAACACTTTTCAAAAGGGACGTATTATGTTTTGTTTGCAGTAGAATATTCAAAATTATTTTCTATTTTAATTATTTTCACTGGCAGTTGGCAACTTGACACGAAACTTCTGTTTATACGTTGTAACGGTGCATTAAAAATTCCATATTTAGCAGATCTAGTTTCCAAAGTTTTCTTAGAATTCTTCACCACAAAACGGGTTCTCGTGGCGTAGTGCCCGCCTTCTACCTCTGGTGACACGGGTTCAAACCCTATCCGATCCAAGTGGAATTCGCAGTGATGGACGAAGCGGTGTTCGCGGCAGGTTTTCTCGGGGTTCTCCCGTTTCCCCTTCCTATCATTCCACCACAACATTCACTCATCATCATTCATCCCTCATCTCATTTGCACATCAACTCTCATCACCATGGCTTTTTAAAGCCAGAGCGCGTGGAGTAAACAGCGATGGAACACTGCCTCAAGTAGTCCCCCACCGATATGCCGAACGAACAAATACCACAAAACTATCTTATTACATTTTTTAAAAATTATTCTGTAGACAGTTCTTACTCTGCATTATACATTTAGTGTACGGAAAGATAATTCTAATAATAATTTGTAATATCCTTTTGTTTCTAATAAAATATAAATTGCGGTAGATAAGGAAATTTGCAATGAAAGCAATTTCGAAGTAGTTACTTGGGACGTACGAAAGACATTTAACTTTGTGAAAAATTTCCACACAACCCCAAGAAACTGTGACGATTCGAACAGAATCAAAGCGAAACTCACGTTCAAACGTCATATCATATCTGCCGTCATCAACGTATCCTCCAACCAAAGAGTTTCTCGAAAGCTTCGTCGACCCGTGAATCGAGATATATGTCCGAAGTCCAAGCCAACCAGACCTGTTTCCCGCTCGTTTATCTCCTCAAGTAGAAACCGCTAACAATGGACCGTCGCCACAATAGCTTCTCGAGACGAGACGTCGCCGGTTGCCTCCCGTACGCCACGCCGAAGTCCCCTGCACCATCTCGCTTCTGTCACATCTCTCATCTCAACATGATAACTCATCCTCAATACGGCAGTTTTTCATTAAAATAAATACGTCGTCATATTAAAAATTGGAAATTTCAAAAACATAGTTGAGGGCTCGAAGGTCACGAATTTTTTAGGGAAACCACTTCAAAATTGAAGCGTTATATAAACAGTAAAGAGTTTCAACCTCTGCTCCATAAGATATAAATATGCTCACGGTAGATATGTTTTAAGTATATGGGTAAAAGTTTATAGATCCGCTATCGATACAAGTTTTGAAATATTCAAATTACGAGTAATAAACATAATTCTGAATTGCGAGGAAAAGCAAGAAGCTATGTCAATTTTAGATAGCTAGCAAGAACCAACACGGAACATAGCAAAAATCGTGTTGATCAGATGAAGAAGGAACCTGAGCGCTAAGATCCTGCCACGCCAATTACCGATACAAACATCACAAGTACTTCATGCATTGTTAAAAAACATGCATCAAAACTATAATAAAAGTAATATTGCGATATTTAAGTTATTCAGTTATTTGAAATAACTATCTCGCAACTTTTTCATCAAAAAACGTACTTATGAAACATACCTGCAACCATGTCACGGTACAGTCCACTACTTTTGGTTTGCGAAACTCGCTTCCTATAACTCGGTAACGTCATCCCAAAATATCATAAAACATCCGTCCTAAAAGATACTATTCATCATAATGTTCTTTCTAGGATTCATTGTCCATTATTATTTCCGGATTATTGAGTGGGTCAAAGTATTAATACGGCTGGCCGTTATTTTTTTCCCCATCAGTAATACTCTCCGTCAGCTCCTTAACATATTAATATCAAAGTAACCACAAACATTATCCTGCCTCCTTTGCGACATAGGATAGGCAAAAGCTTAAATGCATCCCTAAAGAAGAAGAAATAAAATTTCGAAAGTTTTCGAAACGTCTTCTTTGACGTTTTTGAACTGAACTCTATAATTCGTAAATCGTGTTATCACTGTACTACACGCACTTTGTACGCAACCTAGAGCACCATCCCAATCTCACATGCCTCTGTCACCATGTGTACTGCCTCTTCCATCTCATCCCTGAGTTTCCCTCAAATTATCCCATTCCAATTCCTCCCTGCTGAAATGTTTCCTTCGGAACCCTTGCATTGTCACCCTCCCTCGACGAGTGAAATGCCCCTCAGGAACCCCTTGACTGCGAGGAAGTTATCGCTTGCTTTGTTATCGATGAGGGTGGGTCCTCCCCCATAGGTGTTGGAATGCTAAGGAGAATTGCAGCCCCATCTTCCAACGTCTGGTAAAGGAGATGAACGCGAAACCCCTTTACAATGTATCCGTTGAAAATGAAATTTTGTTTAGTGATAGATCTAAATTGAGACATAGAGTACCATGAAAGCGGCGGAGAAGTTGGAAGGCTCTGCGTTATCATCAAATGTGGTTTCAAAAATATGACTCTTTTCCTTTTTGTCATACTTCACCTACGGTGAAGACCATATCTCAACGTTATTACCAATTTCAGTGTGATTTTGAATTTGAATAATTTTCTCCGGGTACTATATTGGCTCTGTTAAAATGTTATGAGTTTGAAATGTTAGAAATTTTAGCATTTTTTTGGTTATCTATTATACTATTTGAAATGTCTTGAGAATAGTTAGCTGAACAATTTGAAACACTTTTTGACCTCTGGTTCCTTAGAGGTCCTGATGTATTTTTGATGCTTCTATCAAATATTTACTGCTTCTTATTGCGAATGCACAATAATGAATGAATGAAGTATCAAAACACTTTCAAAATGCTCGACGTATATAAAATAGTTGTGTTTTAGCTATTCTCCTTCATAAAATATAAAATTTAGGCAAAATTTTAATATATCAACCTCCCGACACTTTCCAAAAATAGAATACACTTTAACAAATCTATCATAGCTAAAACACACTTCCTCTAAAACTATATTCATCAGTTGTTCAAGAATAAAAGCGTAGTATATTCACAGTACACCTATACGAAAGAAATTAACGGTATGGAATTCCATCATTATAAAATAATTATTCCATGATCCCACTAATTTCTGTCACCAATGTACAGAATCATTATTACTACAAATCGTTGATTATTTTCTTGTGTAAACAGGTCTATGGTTTTCTAGTATGGAATTATTAAATCTAAAATATATTTTATACGCCAGCAACCTAAAAAGTGCTTTCAAACAAATCACTGGGCGATTATTGCCATGGAAACTATATCGATACTCCTTAGGAAGGAGTTCAACCAAGCATCAAAGTTTCTGAGTTGCTCAACGTGTCTTAATTAACAGCGACTTAATTAACGTAAGAGCAGGTATCAAGAATTAGTTTATTTGTATTCAACACAAGTATTCCGCCTGTCTTACATCAAACATCAAACTTTGCATAAACTTACTTTTGCGTGGCAACATTTCATGTATGCACGTACAAGCGTCTTTAGGTAAAGTTCCTATGCTGGCAGCTACTCCGCGATGAAAAGACCCAAACGTTTTTCGTATTCCAGTACATTCACATTCATTGATCATCGGTAAGGGTGGTACAAACTTAAAAAGTGGTGCAAGGGTCAGAATCAAATGATAACGAAAACTATTTAACTATATATGAACACCGAGTTACATCACAGACAACATTAAAATTGGTTTTAATGTTTTCTGTGATGTAGTTACAACGGTAACAATACTATGTAGTAAAAATTATTGTATGAAGTGGTGTTTTTTTAGATTAGAAATGACATGTGGATTTGATATTCACAATATTTAAAGGATGTATAGTTGAGTGATAATGAAACGGACAGACCTGAAGAGGAGGCCAAAATAGAGCCTCGAAACGTTGTCAACGAAGGTCAAATATCTTACATTGTAATGAAATAAAGAGATGCTTAATTTTTAATTTTTATTATGAATATAAATTGTTTATTGACTGTCTACAATAAGGTTCGGTGTTCGTACTCGTATATAGATAATGAGATATGACAGTCAGAGAAAGCGTTGATGAATACATAGAAAACTATTTAAAATGTATATGAAAATAATGGTAAGATTGGGTGTGAACGGTCATGTAATTAATGAATTTCTAAATTACTAAATTATGTATTTTGATCAACGCAGTTTGAAACAGAAAAAAACCTCTACAGAAAGGATCTATAACAAAAACAATAAGTTACCGCAGATTCTATAATAAGCTTTGAGTTGGTAACAACAGGGAAGGTAATTTTATAATCTTGAAGTATACATTTGCGTCAACATTTCATAAAATAAGAAAGACTCGTGAAACGACTTGTCAATGTGAAAAGATGAGTCATACTGTCAAAATCAGACCAACAAAGATCATTCAATAGCTACAAAATATGTCAGACAAAAGGAGAACTAAAATTGAGCATCCATTTCAGGTTCATTCAGAACAGAAATATTTGTGAAGAACGTTGAGTACCCGCATATTTGCACGCGTTAATTTTTGTGACATTACAGCCTTTCTACAACAATTACAATCTTGTTAATTATTGTATTGTTGTTTTATCTTTTTGTATTATTTTAATTAATGTTAGTAGTTTGATTATATTAGTGCCTAATATTCAATGGTACCATTTATTCCTCTATGACTGAATGTTTTGTTTTTTGAAAGATATACTCTTATTATTAACCGAGTAGCCCACTTTCTTGAGCTCCACGTGAGGACACCAATATGGTTGAATATACAATATTTTAAATTCGTAACGTTTTTGTTCTCGTAATAATAATACATTTATTGTCAAAAAAGTTATACAAACTGCGTATGACCACGTGGAGGACAATAAACTAATTTACTCTCCGGAAGCAAGCAAGGGACCATCCCATAAATTCCGACCCTAAGGCAGAGGAGGAATCAAAAATTTCAGCAAATATTCCTAGATAAGATAAAAAGTTAGCTGCGAGTTATGATACTAATAGAACGTCAATATGTTGTAATTTAATGCAAAACTTTTATACGTACAAATTATTATCGAACTATAGATTATTCTGAGTATAGTGTTTAAAAATAATAAGAATTGAAATAACACTAAATTCACGATTTATTGTTACAATAAACACGCCCATAGACAAAGCCTAGAGAACCTGTAAAAGAGATCCGCCTCTACCCGAAGGAAAACCGGAGCAAAACCCGGGTCAGAATGGGGTTACAGAATTAATGTACATAACCGTGCCAAAGTTGAGTACACATAAAACTAAATTAATATGAACCATACGGCAACACAATCATGCAAGAAAATAGTTTTTGAAATTGTTATAAGTTATTTTAGAAGTACTACAGCAATGGCGTGATAAAGCACAAGACGAATTTAACTTTTATTAAAATCAATAAATTCTTTTACATTGTAGAAGCACTGGTGCAGTAGGTAGTTTTTAACCGCGGATTTGAAGAGATTCAATTTCACAATATCTTTTATATTTTTGGGCAGGGAATTATATAGAACGATCCCCGAATGATTTTGTCGTACTAATCAATATGTCCGAGGATAAACATACGTTCCAGTTAATGTATATTATACCACAGCACTAAAAGGTATGAAGTTCCACAATATGCTTAATCAACAATAACAGTACAGAATACTGTGCCATGGACGAAGGTATTGTACCTCGTATTAACTCTATTGTTAATACGTACTCGTACCATCCCTATTGTGACATGGTGGAAGGTATTGTAAATCGTAATTAATAATAATAATAAACTTCATTGTCAAAAAAGCAGTAACAAACTCCGTTTAACGAAAGAGAAACCTGGGGTAAAGATTTTGTGATGCTATTGTGAAATGACATAGACACTGTTTTGTCAGTGTTTACAATGAGGCGATTTGCATGGAACCAAGCCGAGAGGTTGGACAAATCTCTTCGAGCGTTTGCGTGTTTACATAGTAAATTAGTGCCATCAGTAAAAAGAACCATTTTGCAATCTGATGTGTAAGATGACGTGTCATTCATATTGTCGTGAATGTCGTATGAACTCTTATTGTTGGACATATTTGAATAACCTGCACCAAACTAGACGAACATGCTAGACAATAAACACTTTTTTATATAATATGTAATTCATAATATTTTGCAAACAAAGTTAGAGGCAGGTCTTCTGTGTCCTTTACAAATCTTGTGGGTACAATTTCTGGATTTAGCGCATTACTTATTCCTATCTACGACTATATATTTTTAACCCAGAGACATGCTCCACAGGCACAGAGGAAATTTCGTATGACAATATTGACAACTCTATTTAATTTGAGGACCCACGGTCGTCAGTAACTTTCATTCCATTCTTTAGGAAGAGGCCAGTGTGTTTATTTGCTCCTCTCCGTGCTCCGGATAGCTGCAGCGTACATTTAAAAAATGAGTATGGAGCCTGTGAAGCACGATGTCGGCTTTAACAACTAANACATTTAAAAAATGAGTATGGAGCCTGTGAAGCACGATGTCGGCTTTAACAACTAAAACTGCTAGTGCCTCGCAGGTACGATGTCGGGCGGAATGGATTATTTCAAAACGATGCATGCTTGTTATTGCGGGTTTTAACCGTAGGAATAATGATTATTGCGAATATGTGAAATAGAGCTCTCTATTATTCATAATTCCAAGCAAAATAAAGATTTAGAGCTTTTTATGAATATAAAATATTAATTAGTGACTCCTATAAAAAGCAAACAAGGGACCATCCCATCAATTCCGATCAAGGGCCCTAAGGCAGAGGCGAATGAATGATAATGATCTAAGATAAAGTTAACCAACGAATCAGTTTACATTGTTATAAGTTTGTTTCGTTATTCATTAAAATTGCTATTACATTGTGAGATGTGTTCAAATCTCGCGTATATGAAGATAGATATATTAATTCGATTTTAGAAATGTTTGATTGAAGCTTCTTTCTTATTTGTTCTAATGGTACCTTATGAAAATAAAAGAAACTTAAGTTTCAATTATTTTTATATCAATAAATTTATGGAAGTTCTGAACTTCAAATAATTATTCAAATTATTAAAATATGAGTAATTTCGAAAATAACCAAATATACCATTATACAGGTTTTAGTTGTGTACTGGAAGCACTCTATTATTGTTTTTTCATTTGGCATTTGTAAGTTTCCAAAATAGTCCAATGTTCCCGAATAACATTTTCTAACAAATAATAATCTGCTCCGAATCTTTTATGGTCTTTTATTTCGCAACGCTTTAATAACGATATTAAACGACATTAAGAACACCAGTCCCTCACAGGCCTTAAGCGACAAAAAAGGTATGTCGGACTCTGAGGGTTAAATGTATGGAATATTTATTATTATTTTATGTTTTTCTTTCTATTACAGCTGACCATGTAGCATTATGCTACCCTTTCAACGACGGACGTTTACATAAACTTTATTCCAAATCATTTCACGTTCCCAGTCGTTTCACACATTTTTACGAAGTGTGATAAATGGAATATCAGTACATACAATAAAATTATTGATTTATTTTCTCATAGCAACAGCATATCCTCTGAACAGAGCAGCATGCACAATCACTATTATCCGCTAATTTCCTCGAAAATAACGTAAATTTACGTTTGCGAGTGACAAGTAAAATGATGTACTGACTCGCCTTCTATTTCAGACAATTTTACAAAATTGCTACCTATTCACCAAATAGCATAGCTATTGCAAACTGTGCATCGAAACCTACATCTCTGTATATTAGGCGGGAAAATTAACTTCTATCCATCTCTGCAAAAAAACATTTTTAAAGAATCACTATTAAATAGAATGATAGATGATCAAGTCCCTTAAAGTGTTTGATTCGTTTTCGAAAGCGGAGAAGTCAAAATTCATAATCTTATCCGTTATTTTCTGGAACCAATCCCTGAGAACTCCTAGATTGTACGATTGGCCGATTAAGAAGATGTCGCAATCAAACCTTTCGAGCTTCATTGTTTTATTATTTGGTTACGTATAATTATTTATTTACGAAATACAAAGAAAGAACCCCCGCGATATTTAGCAAAAGTTCTCAAATTGCTTCCTGATGCCTCCCTTGTACAGCGCATCACCTAGTACAGCTTCCATCCCCTTCCATGGACTTTGCCCATTGCGGTGACCACTCGACTATGATTACTCTCTCGCCCCTTCTAGCTCTGTTCCTCCCTCAGGCCCCTCTTTACAGCTCCCTTCAGAGATGAACATCGAACTGCGGCTTCCACTAATGTACTGCTGTATCATTGTTAACAATGCCTCCAATCAAGACTGCTTACTAGGTGTTCAACGGATGTTCACTGTTTGTGATAGATGAAACCGAAACAAGTTCAAGCTAGAGATATGTTTCTACATAGAGTGAAATTGATAATTTATGTTTACTATGGCGTACAGTAAAAGACAATGTATTAATACCACCTTCCATCGCTATTTTTTTTACAATAGATTCTCGGACAACCTTTCTTTTACGGTAACTTAGGTGGAATTTCATATCTTTTTTAAGATAGTACAATAAGTTATTTAAATCCCTGCCTGTTTTGTTTTAATTCTATAACGAATGTCAATACTAAATTCGCCCCTCCCTTCTATAGCTTAGGAATATTTTTAGTGTGCTGTGTTAGGATTAATTTTAATCGTAATTCTATCTTGACTATAGATATATAAAATTACTTGGCTAAAAATAAAAATATGAGAGGTCAAGCACTGCCTAGTAGGGAGTTACGAGAGGTAGATAGGCCGTGCCACGTCAGTGAGACAGAAAGCTGAAGACTATCCTTGACTGATCTTTAGAAAACAGTAGCCTCTAGACGCAGTTAGACACTCTTTAGACATAAACTTATGATGATAGATCAGTCGGGTAGGAATTTACTGAAAATTGACTCCATTCATTCAAGAACTATGAGAAAGAAGAATTTGTGATACTGGTTTCAGCTGAGTGATAAAAGATTTCGCAATTGTGCAAATTTAAGCTCTCCACCTGTCTCCATAGTGAAGATAAGACAGGAGAGTATTATATGCGCAATGTGAAAGATGAACGACAGTAGTCCGCAGTCTCAGTCTTGTACTACTAAAAATTATACTACAAAATTTGTAGGAATCTCATTACAAAGAAATGAAACTGAACAACATAAAATTCCTAAAAATTGTAAACAAGATATACTACAAACAACAAAGCAATTTGAATCAAATCACAAAAAATTGTTAAAATATTTTTCAAATAAATTTAATTTACTTTTATTGTCAATAATTGAAAAGAATTACATTGTGTTGATACTACAGCTTCATGCTGGTTTGCAAAATTCATGAGATATTATTCATGGAGTACGTAACACATGTAATCAAAGAAAACATAAGAGGAAAATTTACTCAGCCACAAAAAATAACTTCTGAGATGAAATAAATCCACAATAGTTCCAGTTAAAACTTGTCTTGGGAAGAATTTACTCATTCGCTTTCGTTTCATAGGATGCGTCCATTTTCATGTTTTTTGTAGAATCCTTCCCATAATGCAAGTTGAAATCCACTACTCATCATCTCAAGTTAAAAAATATCATAAAATTATACAAAAATATTACGTAAAAGGACTTATTTTTACAATATTTATTTAGGACTAGAAATCCATTCTACCTAACAAAAACACACAGCAAAATCTAAACAAAATTCTATAACGAATGTTTGGATCTTTGTTCGTGCAGATTTGGGCTTGCATAGAACAAAGATCCCCACACAAATACTAACACGACACATCGCTGTAAAAAAAATTGTTACCATAATTCTTCCATAGCATGAGATTGAATCAATATAAAATATTACAAAATATCAATACAGAAATTTAAAATGGACGATCTTTATAATTTTATCAAAAACAAATACGAGAGAAAACAAATCTAAATTTAAAACAAAATCATTATCATCTAATGCAGATTTTATTACTCCCAGGATTACAAATGCATCCCCTTCATGTTTTTATAGTAGTACTAATTTATTATAAATCAATCTGAAAAACATTAATTATACTCGGAAAAAACTCACCCTTCCAGGAAGTGATTAATAATGAAATAATTACACTGTTTATTAAACAACGATTAATACTGCGCAGCTTATTGCTGCTGGCACAGATTTGTATGACACGGCATTTCGAGCTACCTATCCGACACCAGTTTGTTTTTTAATTCATTTTGCGGAAGGATGAAGGGGAAAACCGCAAGAGAAAAATGGCTACCCGGGAACCAATGCAGTTGAACTTCCGAAAAATTAGGACGTCAAAATAAAGGATGGTTAAAACAAAAGAACGATGATGAAACTATAAGATAAAAACTGTCAAAGTGTAAAACCCGGAACGTCATATCGCTAATCTACTCTCCAGAAGCAACCAAGGATTATTCAATTATTATTTTCAACGATGTCTCAGTAATTTGTATAATATTACCTTAAAATATAATATAATCTTCTAATATAAGATGATCTTATAATATGATCTCGGACCTTCCTCAACGTTTCATGCATCGAAAGCGTTTCCATCACGCTTTCCCCAGAACTGTCATCTAGGGCATGTTGAAGTAAAAAAAAGTACGAGCCCGAAATTGTATCCATTAGTATATTAGCTTAGTATTATGCAATCAATTTTCTTTTGTGCACTGAATTGGTCTACAATATTTTAAAAAAACAATAAAAAAGTTTACTTTTTTATTCCTTCATCAACAAAATTCTACAATATTCGAGAAATAATTTTCCCCTCTCGCAACGGAAAAATATGAGCCTTCTAGGTGCTACTCGAATTTTCGTTTAATAAATGAGATATCACCCAAACAACATTTTAGAAGAAATTAAAGTTTAACATTACATCAAAGACGAACTTTCTCAATTACATATGACTTAGTACCCAGGCGAGATTATTTTGAAACTTAAAATCTTCAAATTGTAAAGACTTTCAAAAATTAACAACTTCTTGGTGACACTTATAAGGTGACAGATTCCAGCTAAAATTCTCAACTTTAAAAGTACAACAATGAAGGGAATGAAAACATAAATAATTTATGGTAATTTTTCGTTGACTACAAGTCCTTCGGAAAGATAATGTAGATATCAACTGTGTAATCGAAAATCGATTACGTTGATAAATTTAGTATTTGACGGGACTAACACAACTTAATCCATTAAAGCACACAACAACACAAAAGAAAGATCTATTTTTCACAAGGGATGATAATTAATAATTATAAATTTAGCGTCAAAAAGCAATTACATACTGCGTATGACAACGTGGAGGAAAATAAACAAATTTACTCTCCGGAAGCAAGCTAGGGACCAACCCAACTATTACGATCATGGACTCAAAGGTAGCGGCTTTTTTGTCATATCTGCATCCCAAGGAAAATCATGACATGTACCCCCCTAAAATAAGAATAAAAATCGATAGGTACTTGTTATAATATCAACGTAATACCAACAAATGTATATTTAATAGAATACAGAAATGTATCTAGCAAATGCGTACAATTATCAAATCTTTAAATAATTCGAAAAACATCGCTTCTAATCGTAACTATTAAAGATAACTCAAAATTTGTGATAAATAATGCTATCTAAGAGACTGCCGTCTTATGATGAATTGATCATCTTAGATTACCTAGCATTTGCAAGCGGCGCGACTTTAAGGTACTCTATATTTGTATGCAATTTGAAACTACAGTCATAGAACATCAACTGAAACAAGAAGAGCCGCCTCACGTGCTGCCTGTCTACGGAAGAGCGACGAGATGAAATAGCATATTCTATTAGAGTATAAAGTTCTCGCAATGCAGAGGAAACTAGAGGCATTTCAAATCCCCTTTTCTACCCCAAAGCCGTCAAAACATGGTACAATACTTCTTTCACTCCGAGTAAAACGAACCGAGCTATTGTTCACCCCCCGCCCCTTTTCCAAAACGTCATAAGCATATTCCGAAAATTAATACTGGCACGATGTTGCAACGGCAGACTGGTCAAGAGGCGGAAGCCGCAAAGGGTTGCTTTGTGGAGGGATTTCAGCATATACATCATCCGAGAATACAATATGCCCGCTAGATTTATACGAACCGCTGTCTGAGTCCGCCACTTTATAGGGTGTGATCCTGTATTTAATTGTTTTTAGCTCTGCGTTCATGCTAAACGAACCCTCTCTGAATAGCAAAGCCAACAGTGGTCAGCTCTGTCTCATATTTTCCTAGATCTTTGTGGTAAAAACTGGTTAACTAAATAATAATGGAAATGAAAATAAATTATTAAAAGAGAATTAATGCTGACATAGAAGATTAANTTTTTTTGGGGGGGGGGGTATTTTACTTACTTTTACTCTAAGAATTATAATACAAAAATACTTTCTTTTTTTAATTTCACTCACTACCATTTCACTTTTTTGAATTTTCTCACTTTTTTTTCAATCACTACCATCTGTTCGCAAATGTACAGGAAAATAAGATGTACCCAAAAGTCTCCTGAATATTTAAGCTATGGAAATTGCAGAGTACGTGCATCGAATACTATTATAAATACGAAACATAAATGAAATGTTTTTATTCAGACTCACTGGATACAGGCGGATAGAATTATAAATAATACAATTCCGTTATTAGGAAACCCCAACTAATATCTGTTATAACCTCGCGATCAAATATATTCATGATTACAACATTCTATATGTCACATATATGTGAGAGTAAAAATACATCATACCACAAATTAATCGCTTTAATTCAAAATTTAATCGCTTTAATTCAAAATCAACTCATAATACAATGAATGTTTGGATACTTGTTTGGATTTTAGTCCAGTATGGTAATCTGGACTAGTCCAGCATGGTAATTCCACATGAAGTATATTTATCAAACTTTATGGAGTTATCTGAAACAGTCGAGACGATCCACAACGCTATTTTCAATTTCTATTCGTCACTCGCAAATGGAAATATGTGGAATAGTCGTTCATTACACTTGCATGACCTCAAGGGAAACAGCTAGGGCGTGCTGTTTCTATGGATATATCAACAAATAATTTAATTTTATCTACTGATATCCTATAAATGAAACTCCTTGAAAATGTGAGAAACAACAGGCTACAGACCAACTACAATATTTCTTACTTCTTAATAGGTTCTCAACATCTATCTTGATGTTTGGGCCTGCTCCACGACAGCTTTCCATCTCTTTCGGTCTTGCACCAATACGTGCCAATTCTTGATTCTGAGTTCCTAGATGTTTCTCAATACGTCTTCCCTCCGCCTAATCTTCGGTATTCCTCTCTTCTTTGTTGATGCAGTGTACCAGTTATAAATTTTTTCACTGTTCTCTCGTCCTGCATTCTATGCAGGTGATCAAACCAGCCAAGTCTGAGTGTTATTATATGGTTTATTATATTCTATGATTTGATGAGGTTATCAATTTCATAATTGTATCTGATTCTCCAAGTACCATCTCATTCTTGCACCGGAACATGTATTCTCCTCATGATCTTCCTCTCGAAGACATTTAGTCTTCTGATATCATTTTCTTTGGGAGTCCACGTTTCATATGTTACTATGGGTCTTATGACACCATGGTAAAGTCTAAGCTTTGCAGTTTTTGAACTACCATATTAGTACCATAGAAAGCTCTATCAGCTGCAATTCTCACGGAAATCTCTTCTTCGATGGAATTACTTTGATTTAAAATTGAACCCAAATATTTAAAGGAACTGACTGATTGGTACATCTCATTGTCAAATGTTTTTTCTTGTGAGATAGTTTCACCAGTTTTACATTTCATGTAATTGATTTTTCCTTGATTTATTTGTAATCCAAATGATAATGATTCTTCCTTCAGGAGTTTAAAAACGTCTTCTATTGCTTTTCTGGTCCGTGCTGTCAGTAATACATCGTCCCGATCAAAACAATTATATTTCCTTTAATATCTATGGACTTTAATGTTGCATCTAAGGTAATATTGAATAATGTTGCAGACAGAGGTCTTCTTGTTTAACTCCATATTCCATTGAGAATTCGTCACTCATTTTGTTGTTAATCTTGACTTTGACCTTGGTGTTAGATAGAGTTAGTTGTGTCAATTTCCTCAATTTGGCTGGTACTTTGTATTTTACTAGGTTTTCGAAGACTTTATTTCTTAGAAATGAATCAAGGACCCGGATATAATCAATAAACATATTGTGTAATTCGATTCCATGTTCATAACATTTTTCACAGATTTGTCGCATTACAAATATGTTGTCAATTGTCGATTTATTCCTACAAAATCCTGGTTGATTTTCACTGAGTTTGTCTTCAACTATATCAACTAGCCTCTTACTCAAAAGAGCAGCAAAAATTTTGTATGTTATGTTTAACAACGCTATAGGTCTGTAATTTTTACAATCAAACCTTTCACCATTTTTGTAAACTAGGAAGATTATACTCTCGTTCCATTGAGATGATAATTTTTCTTGATTCCATATTTTAAGTATCAATTAATGTATTGCCTTTTTAAGGGTTATCCCTCCATATTTAATTAACTCGGCAGGGATGTTGTCATTTCCAGCTGCCTTATTCGGTTTCAAGTTCTTAATTATATAGCATATCTCATTAAACGAGGGTTCGGCGATGTCATTTCCTATTTCTGTCTCTTGGTCATGTGAATCTTGATTGCCTCTTTGTGCTACTTCTATTAGATCTGGAGGATTAAATATAATGACAAAGAAAGATCTCCATCTTGCTAGTATTGCACTTCCTTGTGTTAAAATGTTCCCATGTTCACCTTTACAGACATTCATGTATCCACTGTTTATTCTCTTATTCATCTTTAGCTCCCCAAAGAATTTCATTGATTCATTCTTCTTGAAATCATCATCCGTGGTGATTATTTTGCTATTGATCTACTCCTTTTTTCTTTTACAGGCTTTATTTGCCTTTTTCCTTTCCGATCAGTAATTATCGTAACTGCTTCTAGTTTTTAATTGAAGGGTTTTCTCTCGCTAATTCTTCTTCTTGGTTATTGCTTCTTCGCATTCGCTATCCCACTATTCAATTCTCTTTTTGCCTTCATTCCTACCGACGACATTCTCAGCTACTTTGGTTATTTTTTCGCATGATTTTCCCAATACACTTCTACTTCTCCAATTTCATTCTCATTATTTATCATGTCCTTCATTGTCCTTTTATTTTGTTTAAAGATCTTTGGGTCTTGTAGTTGATCCAGATTCCATATTTTTTTCCCTTCACTCTATATATCTGTTTTTGTTGCAGGATAATTTTAAGAAGGAAGTGGTCGGAGTCTATGTTGAGTCTTCTGAGAGATCTTACGTCGTCTATTAGTTCCTTCTTGGCTCTATTAATAATAACATGATCTATTTGATTTATTGTTGACATGATCTGTTGAGATCCACATACCTTTGTAAATAACTTAATGCCGACATTTTGTGCTTTCTACTATCAAGTCATTACAAACTACATAGCAGTTCTCCATTTTCATTCGTGGTATTATGTATTCCTGTTACACTTTCATTAGAGGTATTATATATTTTCCTGTTACACTTTGGAAGGTATTCTCTTTGCCTAGTTGTGCATTAAAGTCCCCCAAGACTATTAAATATCGCTTCTAGGTACTTGATCAATGGTTCATAAAACATTTCTTTATTATCTTCGGACTTTTCATTTGTTGGTGCGTAGACATTTACTAAAGTTAGATTATTAAACTTTCCTTTCAGTTTTAATTTGCTTAATTTTTCTGAGATGGGCGTAAAAAAATTTATTTTATTTTGTAGGGTTTTCTTCAAAAGAAACCAGTCCCTGCTTGACCTGGGTGCGGAACCGTTGTAATAAAAGATGAAATTTCCTTTTTTAATGCATCCAGTTTCTGGCCATCTCAATTCTTGCGTTGCAACAACTTCCAATTGAGTCTTCTGAATCTGGTCAACGAGTTCTTGTAATTTTCCTGATTTCAGTAATGTTCTAACATTCCAAATTTCAAGAATCAATGTCCGTTTTCTTTGCCTTGGTTTATGTTCATATTTCGAGGCTGTTTTGTGGAGTGTTTAGCAGTGTACGTTTTTTAAGTGATGATGGGGAGTTGGCCCAATATCCAACCCTCCTCCTTTTCCAGGGCTTGGGACCGGCAACGGCGGCTACTAAGGTACTCAATCCCCCCAGCGCCCACCGCAGGCAAATTTAATTCAAATATTTACGGCATATATTTCTTGTGTACCTAAACGTAGAGAAGATACGTGACAACTTTCAGTCAGGTAGAAAGGGCGACGAGTCGTCTGGTTCACTTATCTCCCATATGGGGATGTCTCTCAGCTCTTCTGAGATTTAGGTCTGGGTGGAAAGGATGTAGTTGTGGAAGGCGAACGAGTGGTGTAGATATTTTCTCTTCATTTATTATTTGACCAATTTAAGTTACATTATCTTGAAAATTCTCATGTTCGTCCGTCGTTTCGATCAATTTCCACATATTTCTCAAATCCTCTTTTTTATATCAATCCAATCTCAAGAAACCAATTAAATCTCGCGGGCGACACTGGGTGAATTCAGCTAGTAAATCTATAAAATTCGTTTTTCCGACACTAGCGTTCACGACAAAATCCTCGAGTTCCTCGCTAAAAACTCGCAGTCGTCAGGAGTTCTTCAATTCGTTTATAACGCTACATTTAAACATGTTAGAGGTATGAGGCTTGTGATCGACACCGCAGGAATGCTCGATCTTCCACTGAGCGTAAACCTTTGTGACGTTTTCCTGACTAGCGCGTTACGTAATAATAAGTTGATTGGCTGATGTGGCTCACCCAATAATTGGATCTGGAATGCCTCAGTGCAAGGGGTGGGAGAGGATGTTGAAGAGAGGGAGGTATCTGTTTATTGCGCGCTTGACACCGCGTGCTTTGAAACGATCTAACACAGTTATGGCGCATTCTATTGGCGGACGCGAGAGGTATGATCTGCACACGTAAATTAATTTATACTTCTAAACCTGGAAACCAATAATCGTTTTTAACGCCAAATTTTTGTGCGTTTTATTCGTAACGGAATGGTATTTTTAAAGTCAAATTTTGTTTAATGCCAGTAGTACTCCGAAATGTCTACAGAGAAGAACAAATTCTCTACCAACTTTGGAAAATACGTGCATGAACCAATAATGGGGTGTCCAGACGTTTTTCACGAACATGTTCTCAATTTTACGTCTATGTCCTCTATCTGCAAAAAATTGAAAAGTTCTTCTTTTTATTCATTGATATATCACAAAAACTACGTGCGCAAGGAGAAACTGAAATTTTTTTTTGACAATAAATTTATAAATTATTGATATATTTTAGGGTATATGAAGAAACTTCCTCTATCTAAGGCCAGGTGAAAATTGTGACGATCCGGGACTCAAACACGGGACCTCCTGCTTTGGCCGCAGGTGTACTGTCACCCCCCCGAGTTGTTAGTTCGGAAGTTGTGAGTTCCAACTTCATCTAGTTTGGGCATTGTAAAAATTATATGGCCTTTGCTAGCGAAAATGTGAACGGCGATTATGAAGGAGAAATGGACCGAGGACGTCTCACAAGAAGAAGGAGAGGAAAAAGGAGAAGAAAAAAGAAAAAGTTGAAGAAGAGGAAAGGAAGAAGAAAAATAATTGTTTTCCAGGCGTTTCAAATGAGCCCCAAATGAACTTGTCTCATCAAGTCAAAAAAAGTCTCATCTTGAAATGAGCCCCAAATGAACTTGTCTCATCAAGTCTCATCAGGTCAAAAAAAATTTGGAGCTTTTCACATTCATGTCCCAGTTCATATAGCTGTGACTACTGAAAAGTGAACCCTCCTTCCTCTATCCACCTCCTCCCAGTAACAACTCTCTAACCCTAACTTTTACTAACAACTCCAACTAACCCCTCCACGTGGACCAAAATGTTGGTTAACCCAGCTAAGCAGCCCACCTACTAACAATAGATTACCATCCAACTCCTACCTCATATCGCTCTATGTAGACAAGCTTCAAGAGCACGCTACATTTCCCATTTACAAATACTACAATAAAAAAATGAACTTTTACAAATGCCTCGTGATGCATGTTAGTATCAGTCTTCCTTATACTAGACCACTACAACTAATTTTTCCATAGCGCTTGACGACGTTATTTGTACAATACTATATTTGTGTCAAAAATGTACGTGAAAAGGATGATACTCTTCAGTCGCCTGTGACGAAAAAAACGATGGATTTCTTGACTGGATGGAAAATTTCCTTGCAAAACCAGTACAACAAGGAAAAGGTTCATCTATAGTTGATTCACTAATTAACAGTTTTTTGTTTGTGAAATGGTGATATTTCAATTCTTTACAGGGTTGACATCGGGATAGCTCAGTTAGCACGACTTCATTCGCTCTAGGTTTCGAATTTTTTGCGTAAATTTTCGTTGAATTTCCATTTACGAGTGTTAGAACTTTAATAGTGGCAGTTATTTATTTGCAAATGTATAAAAAAGATACACGTTTTCAATTATAACTGTCCTAGAAAGTAGTCACCAACATTTAGTCCAGTCATTCTGTACTCAAATAAGGGTCTTGCCCAGAAAATTTTGGAGAAGTGATTTTTGCTCCTACATGGTTTCGAGGGCGTTCATTGCGAATTTCAACTTGTCCCCTCTTGAAAGGTCGAAAAATACGGAAAAACTAAAAATACTTTAAAAAATCGCGCCGTTTTTATACTATTAGTCTTTCTATCTGTATACTATCTACATAAATATACTATGTCTATTTCCACCCTTTTGTTTTTATTTCTGTCTCTGATTTCTTAAACCTTCCAATCATGCGGATTACATCATTCTCATTATTTTCTTATTTCTTCTATATCAAGGTATTCTTCCATAAAGTATTCTACTTTTCTTACTAATTCTACCATATATGTTGCTCTTTCATCATAAGTCGCACAATCCCTAATTGTAGTCCAAACATGCACTTGGAATCTTGTTTTCACAGGAAAACTGTCTGTACCAAATAGTCTTCAATATAATAGTCCCTTCATCATCTCAAGTTGTTCTTGGTGGTCTTCAGCATTCTGTCTTCCATTGAAAGTCCCATCCAACCTGCCACCCATAAATGACTTACATTTTTCAGTAACCCAACATTTTTCTCAATACCTTCATCCCAACTCCCAAATCATGTGGTCAGGTGGAAGAGCAGGACTGATCGCCTGAACCTCATTACATCATAAAAATAACACACAAAATAAATAAATATTATCTGCTTTCTGTTAATGCATTTGTGTTTGCATTAAGTTTCTGCTTCCAGAATATTTGATGAAATAAACCACGCTGCAGAGGGATTGAAATTGTTATTTAAAATATGGACAGCTATAATAAAAGTAGTCAAAATTAAAAACTTTTCAACATTGGATTTATGTTCAGGTGCTCTTAACTATAGAACACACATTTCCTCTTCAAAGCATTAGAAAATAAGAATGTTACATTGAATTGTCTCAAAAAGTACTTTTTATCTTATTGCATAAGCCGGGTGGTTGTTATGTAGGAGCTACGGGAGTTGAGACCGGTGGTACAGTGGGTAGCACACCTGTGGCCAGAGCGGGAATTCCCAGGTTCGAATTCTTGTCCATCCTGACCGTTGACGATGCAAACACTCCTCCACGAGTAGTTACTTGGAAGTTATGGGTTAAAATTGGCATCGACACGTAGGTACGTGAAAACCGGGTTTAAGTGCTCCCAACCGCCTGTGGTCACTTATCCCCTAAATAGGGATGTGACTCAGGTTCACCGGAACAGGCCGGGTGGATGTTGTGTACAGGCTATGGGAGTCGAGACAGGTGGTGTAGTGGACGGCACACTTGTGTCCAAGGCAGGAAGTCCTGGTCCGTCGCAAACTTCACCAGGTCGCTGACGATGCATACAGCTTTTTATATAATATATCATTAAGATTTAAACCCATCAATGAAACCGATTGTTATCCAAATCCATAGTAGCTATGCAAAGTAGATTTTAAACCTTTCTGAACAGATCTTAATAGAATCCAAATTTTCAACTTTCAATATTTAATCTAATCATATGTTTTATAATTTTTGTCACTATCCCAAAGGGTACTTCACATGAAGATCATAGCACATTTATGAAAATTGTTCAATAATGGCTTCAAATTATTTTTTAGTTTTTGTATAGGAAGTATAAGCAGTATGTATTGCATCCACATTAATGGCATTTCCCTTGATAGTATGATATCAGCAAAGCATAATAGAATTTTGCTCAATTGCAAGAGTTCTGTAGCAGGAGCATTAAAACTCATTTAGCAATGTAAATGTTTTAAGAAGAGTTTAAGGAAAAGTTCAACCAAAGATGTGAGAATGATAAAATAAGAAATAGAAACAAAAACAAACAGCAAATATATAATATTACCAATGAACTGTCTGTATCATCCATCATGATACACTAATAAACAAATCCTCTTAAGTCTGATGCATTTACATTACAAGTGAAGGTAACATTTAACAACATGATTAGCTTTCATTGAGTTCCAAAAGTATTTTACATCATATTAAGAGAAATTGAAAGACAAATGCATTAGGTGAAAAAAGTGGTAGCATATCTACATTCGAACATACTCATTAAACTGCTTCATCCTTACCAATACATAAATGTGAAAGTACAAAATGTTTGCGAGGACTTAAGTTTAAATTACTGAACAAATATTAATGAAATTTAACAATTCATTTGCTCTCCGTTAATCTATACTAGTAAGTGCCTTTGTCTTTACTGATTCAACAATGTAGAGAAGAAACTATCAAAGATGGGAACTTGAAATTTAGAGATACAGTTTTCATATTATGCTAAAAAAGGATTACAGGGTAGCAAGTGATACTCCATCTCAAATTTCCCCCACTTTTCACTCACCAATGAATTAATTTTCTGTGACTATTAAGGCACGTTTTCAAGCACATAAACAATTCTTTAACAGTTGAGAAAGAAATATCCTAGCAAGAAATATCTCATTAAAATAAATAAGTAATTTCATTAAAATACAAATAATGACACTTGTTACAATGAAACATTTCAGCAAAAAAGAGTGCAATAATCACAAAACATCGCAAGGAAATTGTTTGGAGGAACTGCTTCACAGCTGGCACTTAACTATTACAAAGGCACACTGAAACTGTCAGGCACACTTCTAATCCGGTCCCATCAACACCGTTGGAAGAAACAACAGGTTACTTTTGCGATTAGTGAGACAGTATTGTGATGTATCATTGAAACAATTTCAAGTTTGTCATTTTTAAACAGTAAAAAAAATTCTTTATCACCCATGCTAACATTCCTACTCTAACACATTCTATGATAATGAAAAGACTTGTACATTGTCTCATTTCTAACTAGGATAATGTTTAGTAATTATTATTTCAATATTAGTATTTATGTATTATATGGCTGGAAAGAATATATAGCTTGACTTTTTACAATGGATGTATAAACATGTCGAAGTCTCGTGAAGCAAAAGGAATGATAAATGCTTACTCAGAGCTGTTTTGAATTTGAAATCATAGTAATGTATGTTACGTTTGCAATGTATTCATGTGCAGGTGAGGAGAGAACACCATGTCCAGATTCTATTTAATGGAGACAATATTTACACAAAAAACCCAAAATGCATAAGAGCATTGGCCAGGGTATTTAAAAAAAATAAAATAAAAGAATAATATTTTAAATGAAAATCATTTATTCTTACTTAATGTGTTTTGACCTTAAATGTTAAAATAAAAATGTTAATAACACATGATTCAATAACAGTTAATTCAAGGAATGTTAGCAAGATAATCCTTGACACTAGATGGGTCTAATCTGCGAAATCCATCTGCATCACAAATGCCTATTTCTATATTATCAGCAGTCATCTGTCCTTCAAATCCTTCTTTTAATGTGAGAATTGCTGTATGCACAGCATCATCAAGTTCCAAATCTTCACTATACCTGAAACAAAAAATGAAAATTTGAATTGAAAAATTTGAAAATGAAAATGATCACAACATGTAACATACAAAATTAAAACTGTCTTACCTCTTTTCAAGGAAAGTTTTCCCATTAATGAAATTTTTACCCATTGCAGTTGCTTTCCATGCAAAGTAGGCACCAGACGGGTCACATTGGAATAAATAAGGTTTCCCTTCATCCCACCCACATATAAGAAGAGATACTCCAAAAGGTCTCACACCTCTGCAAACAAACAAAATTGAAGCTGATATCACATGAAGAGAATTAAAATGTTAAAAAACACTTTTATACAATTCATAAATTTGGAAGAAATGGTTAAGTAGTGTATTTTGTCATGACAGTTTTACAATTAGACCCCAATTTTCCTCAGCATGACATAATACATAGTTTCTAAATAATATTCCTCATTTTCACAATTTATTAATGCAATTTATCTTTCATTTTGGTCTTTGAGTTATGCAATTTATTATTGAGCACATATTCCATTTTTGTCAAATACATACATTTGGCCTTTTGCAATATCACAGGAACGAATGTTCTAACCACTTGATTTTGAATTCATTAAATTTATCATGAACTACATTTTGTATCACATAGTAATTTTTCCTATCCCACTTTTTTTCTATTAGATACTAGACTGAATTTCAGCAAGTTACGAGATGAAATTCAAACTTGGAAATTTTTCTATCTTTTAAGGAAATCCATATCAAGGTTAAAATTTTTCTCACTTATCGGCATGTCTACAGAGTTTATTCTCAAAGTTTTAAGACTAATATGACAATACTTCACAACTTACCATGTTTCAAAAATGGAATTTTTGGTAAAAAAGCATGTTTTTTGTGCTAAATATCTAAAACTTACAGTCCATAGGATATAAATATGCAGTAAAAATTTCATGACTAATATCAAACTGTTTCATGAAAGACAGTTGCTTGAAAATTGCCAAAAATTGTTACAAAGTCTCTATAAACTTCTATCTCCTTGCAGGTGCAAACATGTGAAATAATAAATTATTGGAATAATTTATCGGTCACACAGTCCACTTACTTTTTTCCACAAACTAGTTTCGGAAGCTGTTGCTTCCATCCTCAGCTTCTGCCAACTGTTCAAGATCATGAAAATGCAGGACAAGAGGTGGAAGATAAAGGAAATAGTGTCAAGACAGAGTAATGAATGGTGCAAATGTAATAAATTGGAAATAGCTGTGAATAAGACAACAGCAATGGTATTTTGGAAAATAAATGTGAGCAAAAGAAAATCAATATCAAAATTAAATGGAGGAACAATACAAATGGAGGAACAAGCAAGAACATATGTATTAGGTGGTTAAAATAAATTCAGGGATGAAATTTGCAGATCACATGACATACATTAAAAAGAAGGCAAAGAAACTATAATGCTCTGATACATGTAGTAATGAATAAATTTAACATTAAAGAAGACATTTATTACAATCGCATAAAAGGGCTGTAGTTCCACTGATTACGTATGGGTGTGAAAAATGGAGTAGAATACTGAGAAATACTACACAGAGAAAAAAGCTGGAGAGAATACAAAGATTGTGTTCCTCAGGATGAGCGGAGATTACACTTCATAAGCTAATTCACTAAATGTATATATAGGTGACTTACCTTTGGATACTGCGAACAGTAAGAAATCCGATGGGAAGGGAAGGTAACAATAAATGGGAAGAAATAAGCCAGAAGAGAACAAATGTAGGAAAAGATTGACCGATGAATAGATTATGGCATGGCAAGTGAGATGGAAGATATCAAAAAATGAAAGACAGCTATATGACTTTATACACAATGTTAAATTTGTGGAGAAGCATAGTTTTACCCAGCACAACCACCATTCATGACAGAGCATGGGGATATGAAAACATATCTCAAGAGATTTGCCCTTGCTGGTAGTGATGAGTGTGGGGAAGGGAAGAAGACAAGAGAACATATTCTGGAATTGTCTGCTTTTTGAACCCGTAAGAGCTCAATATATACCTCACACAAAGACAGAAGACTTGATACAGAAAATAGGAAGTAGGTTAATAAACACAAGAACACAATTTAGACATTTAAAGGAATATATAACAGGGGTAATAAGTTACGAACAGATTGAAAGGGTGTTAAAAGATGAAGACAGCAAGATAGTAACAACTGACACCACAGAACATGAACATGTGAAGAAAGAACTTCACTAGAGAAAATAAATAAGTAATAGATATAAATAAAATAAATTATTATTATATTAAAAGAATTGAAAGTATCTAGAAGAATGTATTGTGATTAATGTCGTGTAATGTCAAAATATGTAAATGCAACAAGAAATAAATAAATGAAAAAAAGAAAAAAGATTGTTTAACTTTAAAGTTCTATTTGAAAATAATTGGATTTTAAAATTCATTCCCCAGCTTGCCTCCAGAGGACCATTTGATCAGCAGTCGGCAGAAGCTGAGAATGGAAGCAAAAGCTTCTGAAACTATTGTTTAAAAATGTAAGTGGAGTAAGGGACAGAAAAATTACAATAATTTATTGTAGTGACTCCATTGTGAATTCCCGAAGTAATTTACATCATGTGGGATAATGATAATTAAACCAAATAAAGTTATTGAAAGTATCAATATGTTGAAGAACGATTGAAATAGAATAAACAGGAACCATTTTAATAATAAATTATTGCCCAAGAGATATTTTTACCACTTTTAAAATTATGAGAAAACTATCACATTCTACACATATCTAGAAGGTATAGGAGACAAGATGCTTGTTTTAAATCATGTTTAACTTAAGACCTGAAATTATTCCATTGAAAATTGACTTCTCTAAATTTTGTGAGCAGAGACCAAAATGGTGAACAATTGCAGGCCGTTTAGTTACATGTTATCTGTGTTCATTTCGACCACACAATCTATAATTAGCATTTTACATTTACAAAGTTATTTAAATTTTAAATAATGAGCTGTCCTAATGTACTATCAAAAAACAGACAGTGTAATTAATGACCATAGAATAGATTGGGACCATTCATGTCAAGATTTGAGACAATGAAATTAATTATACAAAAAGAAGCATTTCTGAGACGTTACATATAAAATATCTATTCAAGTTTTAAATTTACAAACAGATACTGAAAAATTGCCTCCAGATTACACTGACTTTTTAAATGTAGTATATAATGAAAAATTGTTTTATAAAGAATAATTCTTATTAATTATGATCAAAGATCAAACTTGAGGGGGGAGGGGAGAAAGAGAGAGAGATGCAGACACACAGACGTGAATATATATATTTCATATGTAAAGTATTTTGTACAAAACGTTTATTCCATGACAAGAGTTGTTTTTATGGAAGATCTTTTACTTCTCAAGCTGTGCCACACTCAAACAATTTTTATTGTATTCAACATTCATATGAATGGTAGCCCATGAACCCATATACAAAATTAAGAGTTAACGGCAGGATTTGTTTTTAATCTGATTTTGGTGTGTTATACACCTGAAGATGATCAGTAGAGTGGTTGAAACTTTCTGTAACTTAATATAGTGAAATATTAAATGTAGTGTCTGAGCAAAGGGGTTGTGTTATTATTATTAAATTTTCAATAACAAACCCAACCAAGGAGTCACCAATCTCCATTAGATTTTGTCCATTTCACCAATGAAAATTAAAAAGAGAGCCGGATAAGGATAAACCAACAGAAAATGTATTTGATTCTCATCATAATTCTCACACCCCTTAAAAAGTCAAATAATAAATAATGTCAAGTCTTCTGTAACAAATACAGAAATGACCTGCATAGTGTTTATTCATCAGCTTAGCACTCCTCATTCCAAAAAACCAAGGACAAATGCAAAAAACAACGTGAAATGACATAAAAATATTTCAGGAAAATATAGTGATCACAAAAATAGATACATCGAGTATATTTGTCAGCTACACACTTAAAAGTACTATGTGAGATGGCATACTTGTACAATTTCCATTACAGTTAATGTCCATTACCAAATCTTTACCAGATGAATACTAAATATTTTGCGATTTAAAGTTCAGTTTTTGTGATTTATCTTTTAACAAATTGTAAGTTTCTGTAGAATCCAGACAGTTAACAGAAGAAAAATTTGCACTTGATAAAATACATACCCCGATTGCGTGTACTCCTGCATCACCATGGCAACACGTTGAACAAGCTGAGCAGTTGGAATTGGTTCATTGTAAACAAGCTGATATTGCTGTGCCATCTTTCTAGCTCGCTTCACTAACAGACGATAATCTGGACCCATACCTGTATAAAAGCATCAGGTAAAATTAAACAAAGAGAGGAAAAATTAAATAAAGAACAGAAATTTTTCAGCTATTAATGCATTTTTAACTATTTAAAATCTTGGTATAAGTTTACATGTCGTTAAAAGGTGGATAATTATACAAAATAATGGTACATATTTTACCCGTGGTACATACTTTAATATATAATGGAACATATTTTACCATTGGGTAACGCAATATTCCAGCAACATAATATTAAGAAAGTGTTGGTATAAACATTATCACCATTTAGTTTCCAATTGTTGTTTACATATAACTGAAATAAATATACAGAGGTTTTTTGTGGCTTTGAGCAGATCCAAATTTCACCAAGGTGAATCCATATTTAAATCCACAAATTTGAACTCCAAAATTAAAGGTAAGACAATGCTTCGGAAATAATAATATTAACTTCTGGCAGAATTTTATGATTTCAGTACATTAGAACTTCATAACATAAGCATATTTCTCAGAATCAACTTGCAAAGAAACGGCAAGTTTCTTCAAGAAAACAATGCTAAACAAAAAAATGCAGATAAACTGGCAATCGTCAAAGAGTCAGCATCTAAGACAAATTAAGAGTTAACAGCAGGAGTTGTTCTCATAAATGTGCTTAGAATGACAGCAAGAAATAATTAAGCATCACTTAATAAATGGCAGAAAGCCTCAAAAAATTTAGAGAAATTGTCTTCAAGGAGTTACTAAAAAACATCAAAACCTTTCTTGGAGGAAATTTTTTTAACAGAGGCATAACACAAAAATATTTGTTTACATTTATGAAATCAACACAAAAGGTTGTTTTCTCAGTCCTAGAAAAATTACAGATTGATAGCACCCACAAATTCTTAGTAAAAGGAGACAAGAGAAAGTTGATTCATTATCATCATACATTGTTTTATCAATTTATTGAATGGCATATGTACTTTGCATTCCTTTAACAACAACAACGGATAGGGTGTCAATGCACTTGAACTGTCAGTATTTTGAATATCCAAGAAAATTGATGTATCATGTTTAAAAGGAAAACCGTATGTAAATCTAATCCATGATTAATTGTGTTCATGTGTTTCCTCATCATTAATAGTTAACTGAGCAAATAAAAAATATTCAACATCACAAACAATTCATTATTATACAGTAAGTTACAAATTTGTTAACATTTTACATACACCACCAAAATAACTAACACAACATTCATTGGTTCTGCTGACTAATAGTAACCATCTCTACATTCAAATACTTGGTATTAATTAATAGGTGTGCATTTTAAAGTATTAAATTAATTAATATTGACCACTTCACACACATGGCAAAGTCATTAAGATTTAAAGTACAAATATTGGGTAAATTTAAGTGGACAATTACCTGCAGTAGGTTCAAAATAATATTACTTTTCATAATTGAGGTGGCTTTTGTTGAACTGATGCTAGAAAATTTAGTTATAATAGAAAATCAGGTTTATAATAGAAAATATTAGTTATAATAGAAAATATATAGTAATGTAGATCAACGAGAACAACACGATGTAAATGCTGATCCATAGATTTGTCCACGTAACTCTTTCACAAGCTTAGCACAAAATAAGGTAATATTTGATCATATGTATTACTGCTCTAATTAGAAAAGTAGTTCTCTAATAAGTAGTAGAATTAGAGAAGTGGTTCTGAACAGTGATTACTTCAAGAAGCAGGATGAAAATTCATCATGTTGAAAATCAATAATAGGGTATGTACATTATCCTAAATTATTTCTATGCTAATAAAATATGTCGATAATAAATGCTCAGGGTAATTTTCTTAGAGTAAATTAGATTCTTGTCTTCAACATGGTTTTGACAATAGGGATTATTAATTAGTATTGTCATTATTATTATTCATAATATTATTACTATTATTTATAAAAAACTTATATAAAGCTGCCTACAAAATACTATGTTTGGTATTGATTAAAATGTGAACTAGTTTTGTTTTAAGAGTATAGTGTTAGGGTAAATACATATCCATTAATACAAACAATGATGCCTTAAAAATACTGATTTGAGGGAAGTGTGTGGAATATTTATAAATTATTTTCTTATGAGAGTGTCTAAGGATTACTATGTTGTCACTAAATTCAGCAATAATTTTGTCATTTACTGTTCTTCCATACGTGTTCTTTTCAGAATTGATATTGCCAACTTACATTACATGAGGTAGCTAGTTTGGGTGATAAATAATTGTTCGGTCATGCTAAGTTCTTTTCAGAAAGACGTAAAATACAAATGCCTTAATTCCATATTCATTTTTGTGTTCATTTACTGTGGAAGGAACCACATAAACTGAAGTGCAGCCCATATATTTATGTGCAAGAGTTACAGAACCTTTGGAGTGAAATTTTTCTTCTAATGAAATAATTGTCTAATAAAAATATTCTAATTTCTAATAAACAAAAAAGTTACTGAGAATTTCAATTTCCTAACAAATATTGTTTTCCACATAACTTTGGATGATGTAAGCGATGTTAATATCACACCATTGTTATAGTACTCTAGATACTAATTAAATTCCTTTTTCACACATATTGATTTTGCTCCTTTTTAATAGTCTATTTATAACTGTATGCAACCTAGGCATGGTTGTGTACATTATCTCTGTAGCCCCATCCGGGTCCCAGTTTTACTCCTGGTAGTGGCAAATTTTCCTTGGGCAGGAATGTCATTAATACTTTTATTTTATTAATCTCGAATTTTTACTGCACTAATATCTACAATTTATTTTGAATCATTAATGGATAACAGAACATATTTATTAAATAATTTCTTTTGTAAATATTAAATCTGCCACTGTCCATGGGTCCTTGATCAGAATTGATGGGATGGTCCCTTGCTTGTTTCCAGAGAGTAACTTAGTTTATTGCCCACACACACACACACACACGTGGTCAAACACAGTTTGCAACTGTTTCTTTGACCATAAAGTTTATTTATTTAAGAAGAAAATAATAAGTGAGAAGACAAACTAAGAATGAACACAATGTGATATTGATCCAATTCATAATACAATTGAATTATCTAATTATGATCATCTATGATGCTTATCTACTGTGCTAGTGGATCCAAAGACAAGCCACTTTCTCTAATTCTAAGATCTTTTGATAGTATCTTTTAAACATTACAACTTATGAACCATTGATTCCAGCAAGATACATAATTGAACATCACAATGATTCATGCTTCACTTCATCACAGTGTACAACCTATACAAAAGCAAATATATCAACTTACCACTGTATACCATACCAATGTGCTTTGTTATCATCTCAACTTTAAATACACTGTGTTCTTCATATAAAATTGACTTATGCTTATTTTCAGTTGCCAGGACAATGCCATTGGAAGCTAAAACAAATACAAATTTCAATTCTCTTATAGATTCCAACATCATGTCAAATGTGGATGAATAACAAACCTTTAATTCCCACTGAAGGGGCTCCAGCTGCAACAGCTGCAAGAGCATACTCTATTTGAACAAGCTTCCCTGATGGGCTGTAGTAAATAAATACTTTAAGTTTTGAAAAGACACAATGAAAATCAAAAGAAATAATAGAAATCAACATACAAATTAACTATACAATTATTACAACTAAGGTAATTTAGTTTCTATGGTAAAAATATATATATACATAAAATATGTTTTCATAATAGTAGCAATTCTATAAGGCTCGCAAAATACATGTCATAAAACAAAGTGAAAATTGCATAACACAATTGAAGGAATTGTACACTAAATTAATAAAAAGAAAGCGATGCCCACGGGATCCCTACTTACGAGATACTCAGCCAATGTGAAACGTTTCACAATAAACAGACTTACCTAAAAGTTGTCAAAGAAAAACTGTATCTTTCCGTAGCCATGATTACAGGGCAAATTGTACTAAACGCTGAGGTAGTATTTCCTCCCAACAAGTCAAACTCGCATCGAAAGTAAGCGATCAATTCACTACAGAGGTCGACTCCGTGTTCGATTCCTCGAACGTCCGTAGTCGAACGAATAAAGAGAAAATTTTATATCTTCCGAGATCTACTGAGACGATGACGTAAAGGCGGCTCCACTCATTCGTCATTCGACGAATCCCGAGCAACCGCTCGGCGAATAGCGAATAGTGTGGATGAGTTGTTCGCTGTTCGTCGCAACACGAATACCGGTGCTCGCCCTTTGCCGCGGCGTGTCGGTCTTTTGAGACACATCAAAGGAAGCCGAGCATAGGCGAATATTCGCGAATGACCTGTTCGTGGAACTGTCCACATATTCGTGCTTTTAGGAACACCAAGGATAGCAAATATACGAGTATTACGATTTCAATTTATTTCGAGTAAGTAATCGCTGAAAACAACTAATTATTTGTAATTTTCTCCTTATCGTAGTTTTTTTAGAGAGAACTGTTGTGGAGACACAAATTATTTATACTATATTGATTCTTTTAGAGTGGATAATGATTCTAAGGGTCTTAAAATTCGAGAAAACCAATTACTGTTGCTATATCCACATGGAATAAAAACTAGCTTATTAAATATTTAATTTCACTGATTTAATCAAGATAAGATAAGACCCATTTACTTAACAACATTTACAACTACATACGCAACAGAATGTGTAATTACTTCATATTCACTCTCCATAACCTAATCACCAATACGAATATTCGTCGTTCCCAGAACGAGCACGTGCTCGACATATTGCTTATATCTGCATGTTCGCCAATAGGCGAATACTCGGGAATTACTCCGAGCAAGTACCTGTTGCTCGGGATTCGCCGAATAAAGGCGGCTCCATACATTCACTAATCCCGGGTTCGATTCCCGATGGGGTCAGAAAATTTGTAGCTTTTCACATTAATGTCTCAGTTCGTATAACTATGACTACTGAAAAGCAAACCTTCCTTCCTCTATCCAGCTCCTCCTAGTATCAATAACTAACCACTTCAACTAACCCCTCCACCTGGGTCAAATTGTTGGTAAACCCAGCTAACCGGCCCACCTACTGACAATGACCTACCACCCAACTTCTAACTCTATCGCTCCATGTAGATAAGCTTCAATAGCACGCTACATTTCCCATTAACAAATAAAACAATTTCAAGTCTATGATCACCCCTATGAGGGAATATATTCCGTTTGGTTAAGGTATGAAATGTAAAAATAATAAAAAAATGACTTATATTAGTGTTGAGATCATAGTTTTCGGGGCCGCTTTAATTAGTAGTAATTAGAATTTCGAAAATCCCAAAGTCCAAAATTAGCCCGTGTACACCCCAAGTGTAGGGGATGCTTTGTACAAATTATCGAAAAAGATATCAGTGACGAGTTCAGCGTTTTCAACATTGCTGAGTTGATTCTAACATCCTGTAATCGTGTAATATTTAGAAGCTAATCCTACCTCCGTCTTCCTTAAAGAACAATCTCCGTTGCTTTTCGTTAAAGGCGTCAATTTTTTGTTCATCGTTGCTCAGTATTTATCTATCCTCTTTGAGCCATTAGGTATATAGATTACACAGACAAACTTCAATGTTAAAAATCGTCCTACAAAACATGTAAAACATAGGGCTCAGGAGAGGCCCACATTACAGCCTCGCAAGGCCAGGGCGCTCCGCATCGCAATAATTCAGTCCGTTAGCTGTCGACATTGCTTTAACAAAACAGCACAATGTATACTTCAAACGAAGAGCTTTATTAAAGTTTATGACAGGATGGATTTATAGAGAAATGCGTGGTTCTAAGGTCAAGATGCCATGAAAACACACAATAAATTTATCAGAAAATAACATATTAATTACATTGAATTTTAACATTGTACTCGCACCCGTTTTTGCGTCCCAAAGAGTTTTTGAATATATCAGTGTGTTGATTTGTAATTTTTATTTCCTTGAAAATGGCATTAATGATTACATTACTAAAAAGGAACTAATTTGCAACACCAAAAAAATTAGGTTTGTTGTGTTTTGAACTTGCACGAAACCGCAATCATTTCGACTACATGAGCTAACCTATAAAACACAGTAACCTCAGGCGAGATCACGACGAAATGTCAAGACCTACTCGATATTACTACAGTTTATTATTTACAAACGATAATCTCTAGTATGATCAAGTAGGTTTTGTGAAATCAAGGATACTATACACTATGAAGGAGAATATATAGTCTCGAAGGAGACTATATAGTCTCCTTGTGTGAAATGTAGTGTCTGACGCGCGATAAAACTCAAGCATGTTTGAAGTTCAAGCGTCATCGAATGTCGCGCTTGTAGCGCTACAGTGTCGCTGTCGCTCACGCAGAACAGTCTCGTAACTACAAGCGACTTTGAATCTTGTCGCTTGAAGTTGTTGCTCGCGTTTGTCGCCCACGCAGGACACAGCCGAACGCGACGCTAACCTTCACGTGACGACGAACAGTAATCCCAACTATATAACTCACTGATGACTTTGAGTTATAAAGATCACTGACGACGAATGAGGGTTTTATATACGCACTGCAACCAACGATAAAATCAACGAAAACTCTTTTATTTGATACGTTTTCTTCGCTCTTATCAAAGCTAGTGTCGCCATTGTTGTTGGGGCTTTCGAGATTGTATTGTTCTGCGATGAATTTTGAGCAATTGATAAGTTGCATCCACAGAAGAGTCGCTGTTCGACTAAAAGGATTAAATCCAAAACAAACGATGTGACTACGAAAATGAAATCAACAAGTAACTTTTGTGAGGATATGTTAAACTTTCAGCTGAACGCAGGCTAAGAAGCTTTGAGCATCCACGCATGCGCAGACCATATACTTACATATAAATAAACTCATCGGTCTCTGCTGTGGGTTGTCCATGATTAGATGAGACAGAAGATACCATGAGGTTTCCCCCGCTCTCTCTTACACATCTACTTGGAGGTGGGAAGGAGGGAAGATGCGCAATGACTTGTGGGCAGCAGTCAGCGAGGGGAATCGAATTCCCCCACCCAAGTCGATATGCGAGAGAGACAGAGACACCAAACTTCGCTTTCCCCTTCGGACGACCGGTATATAAGACCGTTAGGTCTATTTATATTTATGTCTATGGCGCAGACGTGTCAATGACTCTTCCTCTCATTGCTGCGGCCCGTGTCAGTTACAGTTCTTAACCAAGAGAGAACCGCCGGGGAGGAAATATAATGCGAAATTTATCATGTTTCCGGACAATACTACGTGCAGTTTCTCATAGCTGTACTTTGTTACATGATTGTGTCGTGTCTCCCTCCCTTTCCCCCTACTCCACCATTAAGAGGTGAGCATAGAGTAACAGCAGACGCCAATGGGAGTTTATACGTAGTAAATATAGCTGTTCTGAGAAATTTGTGGAAAAGGCTGACGGTTCTCTCTTGAATCAAGGACTAGTTGTTACTAGCCTAACGCCATATCACAGAATAAGATTGAAAAGTTGCCCTGACGCAGACTTGATCCTCGGCTTCGCGGTGTTGGCACAGTACCAGGAACTGCACATGTGATTTTACAGATGTATTAGTAGGAGAACCGAGAACGGTTTGATATGACTTTCAAAACCCGTACCAATGTTGAGTATATTTAAAGTAATTGAAAGTATTAGAAGCATCTGAGGGGAACTATTTTTACACAATATATTGAAACAACTTTAATATAAGTAATATTCTCACGGGACCCACTCACATGTCCACTCAAGTGACCACGTGACTCAAGTCGAGGACTGTTCTTTTAGCCACATGTCATTTGGCGGTTGTCAGAGGAACAAAGTCAAAATAAACACAGCCGAGATAGGTCTTCGGCTCACCATCCCATTTATTCTCCATTCCTCACATATTTCCGTGTTTAGGGGTGGATCCAGTATTTGATTTTGTGAAGGACCCATACAGAGAAATACCATGGTGTGCGGGTCACTCAACTGTAATTTTAAAAATATTAATTTCTTGAAACTGCAATAAGACAAACCTAATCATAAACAATTCATTAACTTGAACTGTAGTTTTCATAAAAACGTTTTTGAAATCATTCGTGGTTTTAGCCATTTTTTACTTCGGATATTCCTGCTAACAAGTATATTCTCTTTCTGATATTTACTCGGAAATTCACATAAAATCGAAAACGTTTTGGCGTTCCATACAAAACTAAAACAAGTATGAAATTATACTAATTCAGTGGTATTAAAAGCGAGGACAAAAGTGGTAATATTATAAAATATATTGGATATTGAAAATAAGGTAGATTTTTTACCACATGCACGAGCAGAGAAAGATAATCCCGCGGAAACACACAAGACTCTTATTATTCAATGGAAAATTCTTCGAGTCAGTTATGTTTCCGATTATTCATGAATTGTGCAATGACATTATTACACATTTTATAAGACCACCAATAAAAAGCCTCCCACATTGTACAAATACATTCCCATTATTCCAATTAGAAATTATTAATTACATTTATTTTATGGTTTACACATTTTCGATTCAATAGTAAATTTTATCTAGATCTTCTATTAGATAAGTGGTTCGGAATCTCGCTGAAGTGTGAATATGCTAGAAACAGTGATACACGCAACCCTGTGCTCATATTCCCTCTTAGAAGTGGAAATCTCTAAAAGCAAAGAAGGGCATATGTTTGCCCTATGAAGCCGTCATTTTACACAGATTTATTAGTTCTTGTTGTTTTCCATGGGGATACTGTGTTTAAGTAAAAATACTTCCTTTTATTATTATTATTATTTCTATCTCTTCTTGCGAAGGCATGTGCCCCCTTTGGATCCGCCCCTGTCCGTGTCTTTTTTTGTCTCTTATCCGTCTATACGGGATAAAATAAACTTCATTTCGTACATTATGGCTCACCTAGGGTCAGTACTTCTACAAATATCGCTTCACGAACGTTTCAGTATCCAACATCAAAGAATGCTATTTTCAGAGGGAACAGTTTTCCACCGTTTCGTCTCTTCATCCAGAGGCTGCCAATATGTCATTAAGAACCCATGTTACGAACGAATAGCTATTCGTCGCAATCATAGATGGTATATAGGGGGGACTCGTTTGTTTCAACGAGCATGGAGAAGATAAAGGTTGAATAGGATTCTTTTGATGGACACGCTTCAGATTCACAAATTCACATTTATTACAAAACAACATACACATATTCTCCTAAATTTACGAATGCAGAATTACAAATTTGATCCTGAATTAGCAATTTTAAAGTTAGTCGTTGTGAGCGACTAACACTGAGAATGACAGTTTCTACAGAGTTTGAATAAGTATGAACATAAACCATAGTTTATGTGACATTCCCCTTTAGTACCCCATTCCCCAATTTATACAGAATTACGAAAATGAACATAGGCAAAGATGAAGTGGGATCGTTAGATCTCCACGAGACAAAAAAAAACCTTTGTTCNCCCCCCCCCGTCATCAACTAAATGATAAATACAATTTTACCTGCTTAAATACATTTGAAGTTGGTTATTAAAAACCTTAAATAAGTGCAGGATTTTAAATCCATCGAGATATGTTCTCGATGTTGTCCTCTCTTTACGAAGAATAACACTTGTACATTGGAATTACTTCCTTGTTGTACGCTATGGAGATTTATACTTGTGCTTGGAATAGTTTTCCTGGTAGTAGTGATGCTCCGGCTGCCTGCGGATGACTGGCCGAGGTCTTCCGTCGGAATGTTGTCTGGTCCCAGTTCAGCGTTGTTGCTTGTTGAGCATGCGGCTGTAACTAGAGAACATTCGTGAACATTTATGTTCGAAGTCGCTTTGCGGCGAGCGTCGCACTATATATTGAATAGCACAACAGTTATATGATTTCTTTATAAGAAATTATTGTCCAAAAAGTTTATATAATGAAACATGGGTTTCATTGTGTCACACGTAGAGAGTTGCGTCACACAACACGGCGACGCACCCGCGGAGTAATCCTCCCTATACGAGGAACGATTACGTAGAGCTTGCTTCATCACACGACGAACGTAATGGAATGGATTATTTCGCTCAAAGGCGAATAATGGCCCTAAGTCGCTATGTTGCCCGAAGGCTTATGATGGCCACGAAGGCGCTAAGTTGCCTGAAGGCGAATAATGTTGAGAGTCCTTAAACGGTAGCGTCGCAATAGGTAGACTTGATCAGAGTTTCATCACGACACGACGGATACTTGTAGAATGGATAGTGAGACGTTGAGTGCAGCCGTATATATAGCTGTACACAGTACGTGCATATAGAGTGCGTTCATTGATGCTGTGTCACGGAACGTACACAGTGAGCGCGGTCAATGCTTGTATGCATGGAACTTGCACTTTGGATAAGTAAATCGATTGTATATGCATGGAGCTTATAGCTCAAAGAGCGTCTATATACAAGGAATGTTTATATAGACACGGAATGTTTATACACAAACAATAGAAAGCACAATTCTCATAGAACATTAGTAATAATAAAGTACATAATAAATGAAAATGTGAAATAAACTCTTTACAAACGTTTGGTTTGTAACAGCCTAGTGGCTAATGAAAAGCAAAAATATCACCATGTCACGGACGGACGGGTCGTAGTCTCAGTCGACGAGCTACGCATGGAAAGGGAGATGTTTTTGGTAATGCCAGCAGCACAGGATACCTTGCCAGCAATGAAATGATATTCGCAAAAAGATACTAGTTGGCGTATCGGCGCAGCCAACCAGAGTGCGTCTAGAGAGAGTGTGGTATTTGATGCGCGTTACGTTTTTGATTGACTGCGCCATTATTCAGTCAATGGGGAGCGAATTTAAAATTCCAAGATACACTGCATTTGAATTCATTCAATTCATGTCACTTTGATGTCTGCCGGACATCAAACCTATTATACCTCCTAAAACTCGAAAACCACTAATCCGATTTTTTTTTTAAATTTTTTAATTCATAGATATGTTCTCTGGCAAGGTTTGCGTATATATTTTATTATCTTAGGTATCACAAGTAATAGGCAATAACGAGAAAATATAATAAAGTCTTGGGAGAAATCAGTCTTATGAAACATATATTCGCTTACGCTGCCTGAACGGTTAGATTTAGGTGGTAACAATGTGTGGCAATATTGTTCTTCTCAAAGAGTTCTACAAAAAAGTCCGCGACAGCATATGTCTACAAGCGTTAAACAAAATTATTGAAAAAAAGGTTTTAAAAATAGACGTGTTAAAATACTTTAACTTAAGAGCGTAATTCACGTAGATAAAAATAAATCCTCATCAAATTAAATGCATTCTCTGTTTTGTGCATTTAATAATAATAATAATAATAATAATAAATTTATTGTCAAAAAAGCAATACAAACTGCGTATGACCACGTGGAGGACAATAAGCTAATTTACTCTCCGGAAGCAAGCAAGGGACCATCCCATCAATTCCGATCAAGGGTCCTAAGGCAGAGGTGGATTAAAGAATTTCAGTCAAAATTCCTAGATAAGATACAAAGTTAGCTGCGAGTTATAATACTAATAGAATGTCAATATGTATTTTAACACAAAAAATTTACATGTACAAATTATTATCGAACTATAGATTATTCTGAGTATAGTGTTTAAAAATCAAAAGAATTTAAATAACACTAAATTCACGATTTATTATTACAATAAACATGCACCTAGACAAAGCCTAGAGAACCCATATAAGTAATCCGCCTCTACCCAAAGAAAAACCGGAGCAAAACCCGGGCCAGGATGGGGCAACAGAATTATTGTACATAACTGTGTCAAAGTTGAGTACGCATAAAACTAAATTAATATGAATCATAAGACACAGCAATCATGCAAGAAAATAGTTTTTGAAATTGTTATAAGTTATTTAAAAAGTACCACAGTAATGGCATGATAAAGTACAAGACGGATTTAACTTTTATTTAAAATCAATAAATTATTTTACAGTGTAGAGGCACTGGTGCAGGAGGTAGTTTTTAACCGTGGATTTGAAGAGATTCAGTTTCATAATATCTTTTATATTCTTGGGCAGGGAATTATATAGAACTATTCCCGAATGATATGGTCCATTTTGACAAAGAGTGGTTAACACTCTAGAGCGATGAATATTATTACTACTACGAGTATTGTGTTCGTGAACGAGACTGTTTCGTATGAAGCAAGGGTGGCACTTCAGTAATTTGGGCTTACCAAACATGACCATTTCATAAATATAAATGCAGGAAAGTGTTAAGATTTTTAATTCCTTGAATAAAGATTTACTAGAGTTTCGGAGGTGAGATATACAAATTATACGAACTATTATCTTCTGAATTCTGAAAGTTTGAATACTCTGACCGGAATTGCCCCAGAAGGAAAAGCCGTAACGTAAATGGGAGTAAACGTTTGCAAAATATACGCAACGGGAAATACGTAGACTAACTACGTTAACTAAGATTCGGAATGCGTAATTCAATTTGCTTAATTGGGAATTAAGATTTTCAACGTGACAATTCCATTTGAGGTTGTCTTGAATATGGAGAATTTAGAAATTAGTCAATAATAAAGATGAAAGCTGTCTTTAAATCGTAAAATTTGCGAGAATAGTCACGCGCCACATTAACTGAAAAATGGCAGATATTGGCGGTGGGGGTAGATCGGTCACACCTTTTGTAGACGTACTGTGCCTCCAACTCAAGTCGCACCTCATCTATAAATCGGTGGTTGTCAGCGGAAACACCCGACAACATCCGAACCACATTCTAGTCTGTAATCCGTACGATGTTTCACTGTTAACTTTCTGCAGACACGCATGAACTTAGAAGATTATACTCACCAGACAGCTGTCGAAACGGTGGCGAAGTGTCAGGAGGGAACCAGGTAAATAAAACTTATGGTAGTATATTAGTTAACAATGAATGTTTTATGTTTCGTATTACTCGCTGCGACACGTAATATGAGAGGTAAATAATAGGCGGCGAAAAATAGTGTCGGTACTACGAATGTTATTAGTTGTGCAGGGTAAGGGTGATCTTGTTGCCTGTCACGCTTCTCTCAAAAGATGAAGGTTGCCAACACAGACTACGTTGCCAAAACAGAATGTTATACTATCCCTCTTTCTTCAGGTTCCATTGGTGGCAGCGTTACTTTTTTCTTACCGCATAATTTCGTGTTGTGGTGTGTGGGCAGTTGCACCATCTCAGTATTTTCGAAATGCTTCAAGTCGTATATCTCTTACTTCAATTATATGTATCATTAAATGCATCTTTGTTTCTAGTTTTATTCGGAATCAGTCTTCACACAAAAAATGTCTACACTGACTCATTCAAGGGCTTCTCCCATATCCGATAATCGTTCGGAAAGTGGCTTTGGTACTCTGCCTGTAGGTGAAAAGGCCGTGTTGAAACGAAATGTTAACCAACACTTCAATGGAAACTACAGGTAAGTGCTTTTACTGTAGAAGTATTATTGATTATATTAACTAAATCCTTCAAAATTTAACTTTTGTTCCTAGATCTGGATATATTCCTGCCAGTAAACAATTGATTCCAAAAACTGGATTGAGAGGTCGTAAAACATATGCCTTTTGGACTCTTGTTGTTCTCTTGTTCATCTTGGCCCTTGGTAATTTAGTGTTGACTTTCACTATACTTGGTGTTTTACGCTTGGGACAAGGCATGGAAAGTTTAGAACTTCTTCCTGAAGAATCCCTTGTTATGTTTTATGGCAATACCGATTTGGATAGGATTTATAAAGAAGATGGTAAATTAGAAGGTTTTGATGATAGCCCTGTGGAAATAACTGGTGATAATTCATCTGTTTTGATAAATCTTGTTGATAATGATGGTCGTAATAATCCCAAAATATCTGTTGGCCTAAATGGCACCTCTATTACTGGTGTTGACTCTTTTGAAGTTCGTGATCCAAAATCTGGACAGTCGGTTTTTTCTACTGGTTTCCCCAATTTTGGCCTTCCCAGAGGTGTTGGTCACTTAAATGTGAAAATAGCTCATACAAGGCGTATATCGAGTAGTGTCAACTCTAGTCTTTACTTTCGTTCTGACACCTATGCTCGACTGAAGGGCAATGAGGGTACTCGTATGGAAGGTCGAGAAATAGTTTGGTCTGCAGATCAAGATATCTATCTTAAGAGTGTGAATGGAAGTGTCATTTTGAGTGGCCATGAAGGTGTTTCACTTGATATTAAAAGTATTCCTATTGCCCCTGGTGGGAGAAGAGCAGGTACCACTGTTACTCTTCATTACAAAGTATGTGTGTGTATGCCTGGAGGAAAGTTATTTCGTGTCCCTGTGCAAGATAAAGAAAATTCTTATGGAGCATGTCATTATGTAGACCTGTCACCTGAAAACAATCCATGTATGTAGAGCCACTAGTTACACATATTAACTGGTAGGAACACCTAAAGTGATTGCATTCTTATAAGAAACATGTAATTCTCAGAACTGAATTGAGCAGTTCATTTTTTATTGTATGAGTATCTTCCAGTCTATATAATTATACAAATGAAGAGGTTGAGATGTAAATAGGATAATTCTGTCAATTGTTGAAGTAAAGAAAACAACGGCATTCAACATCTTGAATTATGCTGCATCTCTTAAATTTATTTTTTGGGTTACTAAAATGCTCAGTCCATGACAAAAATAAGAAGGAAGTCAAGTTATCCAGGTAAGAGAAAGGGTTAAGTACCACAAGGAAAATAGTCTCTGTAGTAAAATTTATTAAACTGGACTTACTCCCTTTATGCCTCAATCCCTTCAAATGCAATAATCTTTGTAGTGTGTGGCAATACTTGTAGAATAATGTGTGTTACAAAGTTGGATGATGATGTTTCAATATATCTAGTCAGGAGAAATTTGCTTCTAGTCTGATATCGTATTGTAATGACAAAGCTGAATAATGTTTCTACTGTGTGTTTCATTTATGTGACATTTAGCCTGAGCTGACAGATGTACAAAAACCTAAAATGTGGTTTATTATTATTAGTTTGAGAGAGTAGACTTACCATTTAGTTTATTTATTATGTGTGTTTTTTGTTCGTTAGTTTGTATTTTTTAAAAAGATTTATTTACACTTTTGATGAATAAGAGATGGTGAAATTCCATTGAATTACAGAATTGTTATTTATTCTTGTGTATTAAATACATTTTAAACTTATAAATTTTTATCTTCTGGGCAATTGTCAGTATTTTTTTACCTGCACATTGTCTAGCAAACTTGTGAATAACCTGGGTTCTACATTTTTATTTGTTAGATTATATCAATATAATTACGGAGATGAAATATGGCTGTTATTTTTTGTTGATTATGAAAAGAATTTATGTGAAAGAAGACTCGGAGAGATTCATGCAGTGCCGGCACATTTACTATTTTATTAAAAATGCAGAGTACTAAACATAATAATATGTGGAAAGCTACATAATTATTGTTTTATATTTCAGTTATACATTTTGTTAATAATTCGTTCTTTAAAAAATGAAAAAATTATGAAAAGTAATTTTGTATTTTAGAAACAAATCAATGATGAAAAATAACCTTTTATATAAAACACTTAATCTTTATGTATGTGTTAAAGGTGGCCTTTACTGAAGTGTATGAACTTTGTATTGGAAGGAAAGAAGTATAGAATAATTTAGATCTTTAATTAAATTCTAATCTTGTCCTTCATATGTTAGACAGATGTGTTCATTTTTTAAATTAACATCTGAAAAGGAAATGTGTTAATGTGCACACTTCTATTGTGGTGTAGACAGATTAAATCGTGTTTTGAAAAATCCTGTTTTCTGTATGTTAGTGGCTAATAATATTATTTGAACCACCCTTAATTACAATTTGGGTTCCAGTCCTTTCTTTTTGTATTAATTGAACATGTGTGTGATGACATGGTTAGTTATGATAAAATTGTCATAATATTAACGGGTGGTAGATCGCTGAATCTGCTTCTAGCCTAACTATCTTTAACATTGTCATCCCCTAAAGAGGTCCTACTGAATCCTTAAGTGCAGAAGAGCCAAACAATATAAAATTCAAGCATTCCATATTCTGAATACTAACATACAATCAAAAGAAACATTAAATGCCTCATGGTTGTCGTTACAAAGCAACATTATTTTCTTGAGGAGTATTGCTCACTTGTAATATTTCCTCCTTTTCTAAATCAGTTACTATAAAAGGAGAATTTATCATTTCATCACATACAATGCAATATCTTTGTTCTTATTCAACTCTTGAAAAGTCAAATTATATTTTCTGTGACATTAGTAATGAGCTACAATATACCAACTTGCTGCACCCTATAATATTGTTGGAGATGGAGTTGCCTAGTGCTAAAATAAATTGGACGGGGTGGATAGGCCAACTCACTACAGAACTTTAATTCTAATGAAAATAGTCTTCAACAAATTATTTAAAAATAACATGGGGATCTTTTGTTTCACAGCATTAAACATAAATCTGCATGAAATTGGCTTCTGCTTATTAATTTATAAAAATTAAGACCTTTGACGTTATTGCAATAGCTTTTCACTGAGACCATTATTGACATTTTATGACAATCTACCAATGAGGAAATCACACTTTGTAGCTTTGAGACAAAAAGAATTAATTTAAAATTTACATTTGCAAAACGTTACTGAACAAAATGTTTGATAAAAGTCAGTTACTTTATTTTAAATTTTCAAACTGTTCAATTAAGTCACCCATGAAATTTTGATTATTATCAATGAACAAAGGATAATACAAGCTTAATTTGGGTGTGATTGACTTGCAATTGGCACCAAGATGAAAGCAGAATGATAACCAAAATAGTAGGAATTATGGAGTGCTCGTAAGATAGTCTGTAGGAGTCTTTTAAGCACTACATTTTTCTTCACAACACTCACAAGATCAAGAAGAAGCTGACCTCACATAACTAGGAAAGAACTGTTTTCATCAAAAGTGTTAAAATATTTAGAAACACTTTAGAGAAAATTTTTTTTCTTTCATTGATAATTCGCCAAGAAAATTGTTTTAAATGTCCCTGGAAATCACTATTTAAGCATTAAAGTCAATAGTTGCTACAAAAGTAGTAAAATTAAACTTTTAGTATTTATGAAATTATTCAGGAATAAGATCAAGTTATTGAACAGTTAAGTTAACCCTGATCAATTGTCTGAAAAGAGCCATTTCAAAATATACTATTCTATCGATTTGAATTTCATTTACTTTTTATATAACTATAGTATTCCTGCAGAGATGTATAGAAACTTCTGAGCACAGGCAGATAATTATTAATGAATAACAGAGTAAGACTAAAGTGGATTAAAACGATATATGACACGAGGAAAATTTAATATTTACATCAAATTAGAAGTGTATCATATAACTAAAATAATAAGCAAATACAATAGGATCAGTCTATACATTTGATTTTTTTGGTATTTGGCGATGTGGCTATTTTTTTCTTGGTCGACCATTTACCACAATTATTTCCAAGTACTAGGTAATTTATAAAAATTTGAACAGGCAGTAACAGTGATTCTTACTATTATCGGACTTATTTAACTTCAGAGCTATTATACTTGTTTCTTGTACCAATGTCAGATTTTGAAAACTTGTTACTGTATTCAAAGTAATTAAAAGCAACTTTCAACTATAAACAAACTATTAATTGATGGGATGGTCCCTTGCTTGCCTCCAGAGAGTAAATTAGTTTATTGTCCTCAACGTGGTCATACACAGTTTGTACTGCTTTTTTGACAATAAACTTAATAACGTAAGGTGATCTAGGAGTGACATTACCTATTATTTTAAGGATTTTTCCTGAAGTGCTACAAGTCTCCATTTCAATATTTAAGCCCCACCCCAAGCAATGACCATAGATAGCTTTATTGCTAGAAAAATGTGTAATACAATATCCTTAGGCTCTTAATTGATAAAGTGCACTTTAATTTTTTTAACAAACAGTATTTCAATTTACTTATCGGTATATACACTCCATCTCACATGTTGGTCAAACCAGACTTCATGATACTTACAACTTTGGGTTCTATACCATTACAACAAATTTACCATTAATATGTAAATAAAACTTGAGGTATTTTTTCTTCTGAGAACTAAATTGGCTGGATATATCAAGTTCCAAAGACAAACATCTGAAATAAACCAATATTTTGGAAATGGAAAGGAATGTATCCTACTTAAAACTTATAAACGTATAATTTGAATAAAAATAATTAAGAGAAAAAAATTGAATTACTACCCCAAAATCTTTTTAGTGTAAAATGAGTTTAATAAAGCTTATTTCAAGGACATCACACTACCAAGCTAAGATTCTGGGATATACAAAATTGAGCGGTAAGATTGTCGTTAATGGTATGATGGGCATATTAAGAAATATATTATTAGAAGTATTCCATATATTAAAGAACAAAAATTAAACTTAGACAAAGAAAAATAAATTTATTTCTGATGAAATGCGTAATAAAATTATAAAAACAAAAGATTAGTTTTTTGAACAATTGGATTTCAAGGTCTGAAAAATAAGATTCCCAAAACTGTTAAAAATTACTTAAGAAAGCTCATAGCTATCCTGTTCAAGACTTAAAGTGGCCAGTGAAAAATGATACAATGAACTCCTGAGTGAAGATCTGAAAACGATACCAATTTATCATTGCAATAAAATATCACAACAAATGCTACGCAGTTCACTTTTTTTATTTTTTATTTATTAGGATGCATTATTTATTAGGAGTTTTCAATACCATCCTCTACTGTTATCTTTTGTCAATCCTAGGTGTCTGGTTGATGGATTCTCTACTATCCTAGAGTTAATCAAAATATTTCTAGGAAACTTAGTAATAGATATTAATTGGCACCTGAAAATATTTTCAACATAAAATTATTCTGGCCAAGGCTTCTCCCATATAGACTGACAAGATAGTAATGAAGTGTGCTTTAATGCTACCACCCACCCTAGTCTTCATGCATTACACTGAAAATATTTCTCTTGACTCACAATGAGAAAATAACAAATTATGAACTACTAGCAAGCTTCCTGCACTATTCTAACAACTTCTGGCATTGGTGTAAATTAATGTTTAAAGTTTGAATCGTAATCTAACGTCCACCAACAGATTTGGAAACAGGCATGGAAGCAAGCTAAACAGGACATCATATATAACTTCTACAGGTAATATATCAGTTGTGAACTCAGCAGATCCACCAGATTTATTAAGTATCCAGTAGTATTATGTACTCCCTTAACATATGTGCCACAACTGTACAGACAAAATCTTGGCATTTAATGGTCGATTGATTTAATAGTAAACTGTACCACAGCAACAGAACGCTGTTAGAAATGAGGAGCAATAATACAAGACTATTAAATATTGCCAGGCACATTGTACAATGAATAATGATGAGTTCTCTCAGCTGTTATGACTAGTTCATTATTTACTTGTGAATTTTACACAATGTTTTGGACAAAAATATGGTCTTAAAATGTGTATGAAAATTATAAGAAACAAATCACTGAATATTTAATTAATCCTTTAAAATTCATTTCTGGTAAAATTTGTTTGTACTCATACCGTTGAACAGAAGACCTGTTGCAACCCGGGGTAGCTCATCTTTTCCTTTTTATTGTTGGTAAAAGCTCAGACATAAGAAAATCGCGGATCTATTGCAGGTACTGCCTGTGCACCTGTTGACAGACTACATGGCGTTGGAACGTATACCACACTGAAAGTTCCACCTCTTGCCTAGGGTACAGACGTGCAGTAGGCTGTAAGAAAAGAGGGTGGCCTTTCAAACAATAGATCGTATGGACAAGTCACAAAACAACAAAATTTTAATAATTCAGATGAACCTAAATCAATTATACTTTACAACAAAACAAGAAAATAATCTTAAAAATAATGTGTATGCGCAAATTACACGAATAAATACGGATGTGTAGGAAGATGTTAGCAACTCTAAATGAGTAAAGAGGCAGTGATAACTGAAGGAGCGGAAAGGGAAGTTTGATGTAAACTTTACACCATTACCCATCGCTTCGAGTCCATGGCGTCTATGGCTTAAAATAAATCTAACAGAAAACAATTTTTAATTTTTTTTAAATTCTAACCTATGATCACAATACAAACAGAATAGAAATACAGACATCAAATACACAATTCGGCAAAAACAAAGGAAATTTAACATGAGACAACTAATCTCAATTCTCAGTGGTTTCCATTGCTTCTTCCCCACCATCTGCTTCCATATCATCTTCTTCTCCTTCCTTCTTCTCAGGTGGCTTTTCATATGCTTTGTCAAGAGGTGACACAACAACACCATCCCATACTGACATGTCTGTCGCTATTCCTGGAAAAGGAAATATTTCTCAGTCTACAAGTAACTCCACCAGAAATCTGAAAAAAACCTCTATAAACACTTACCAACACCCCCTTCCAATCCTAAGATACGTTTAAAACCACCATGGGCCAAAACTCGTAAGAGTGTCTGAGCTGTCAAACAAACCATATCCTGTTGTTCTAAGCTCATAGCAGTATGAACTCTAATATTTCCTCCCTCACAAGGATCAGATATTCCTAAAACAAGTATTCCAAACAATAACATTGAATTTTGCAACATTGATATTAATAATTCTGATATAGAAATAGTTTTGAAATTGAAAGTAGCTCAGTGATCCAAATTGACAAGCCTTTCTTTTTAATGAAAATTATATATTAAAAGAAATACCTGCAGAACCAGGAAGAAACAAACCAGCTGCCAATAATTGGAGAACCCGTCTAAAAGCTTGATTAATAGGCAAAGCTTGGCGACTAGGATTGTTCATTATTGAACTATGAGCCTGAAATAAGAAGTAATTTACTAAAATTGTCCATTTTCACAGAACAGATATAATTACATGACAAAATTTTATAGTACCAAAAGATCTAGCATCCATGGGGAGAGTGGCTCAAAACCTTCAAATCTATTCCTAAGATCTCGTAGAAGACGAATCAATACTTTTATGGATGAGTGGTGAGCATTCTCCTCAAACCAACGGCTGAAAACAATCAATACAATCAATCAAAAGATAAAAAAATTAATCTATGCCAAAAACTACTCCCTAAGACATCCAAGATCTGCTACACAGTAATTTATATTTGTAAAACATTATTTTACCACTGAACTTCAAAGTTTTAAGTCTCTTCTCAGATAAGGGAATGTACAAATGTACCAGCACACTGCCAGAAGCATGGTGAGAGAAAGGACAAATAAAATGCTTAAAAAATAAAGAGAAAAGTCGAGGGCTTCATTCTAATAACTCGTATCTGTAAAACAGCAACAAAACAGCAGAATGTAGCTCTTGAAGAGTATCAGACCGCACTCTGACAATGTTGTAGAACAAAATAATTTTTTCAATATACCATATTTTAATCAATATATTAGTACACCATTAAATTCTAAAAGTATTGTTAGGGCATGTTTTTACATTCAAAGAAAGGATATCTTTGAGACAGATGACTCATAATTCATGTTATTGCATTTACCCAAACATAGTTTCCACCTTTTTTCTGAAAAATTTCCCAAAAATCCATGGGGGGACTGTATTAGGAGTCTAGGATGAGAAAGCAGCTCATTTGAAGTTTCTTGGGTGAACATGACTTAAGCGAACACAAACCATATACGTAATGTAACACAAAGAATATTGATCGATGATGGCGGGACTTTATTCAAAGTGGAAACTGAACTGGTTCAAGTCATCTAGGAATTATCAAATGCAGTGACTGTGACACAGGATTCAGTTGAGAAACGGGGATCTTCTTTGACACAATGAAAAATGAGTGATCAAAGATGCTAACTTCCAACTGCGAGATCTAAATTATACTCAGGCACATGGAAATAAAGCAGTGGCATGAGAATTCAAAGTAGAGTTGAAGTCTGTGCAGATCTGGCGATGTCAAGAGGAGAAGTTGGTCTGCACTAGTTTGCTTCCTAATATAGTTTGCTCTCTTTGAATCCATATGATTCAACTAACAAGAGTCAACCATTTCACATGGAATTTTCAATGAGTATTTCCCTTCAGAAAGACTTGATTTTACCCAACTTGGTCTTTTTCTTAAGTTCTGACTCCTAAAATATGTGTGTGTGNGACTATATTCAGGTAAATATGGTAGCAAGAATTGTGGCACTGAAGTTTAACCTATGAATCAGCAAAAATGATAGTACAGAATAACAAATGATATACAGAATTCTAAGAGCAATAGCTGGGTTCTGTCATTTTCTAATACAGCTTCAGAAAACCAAAGCAGTAACAAGGTCACTGGTTCACCCAACTAGATAGGAATGTCATAAAAATATTCTTAAAAACTAGAGTTAAAAAAATATACATTAATTTTTGAATTATGAATTTGAATGAAGAAGAAAAATTGTGCATACAATGTTTTAAGCACTATTTTATAAGTTTAATGACAATATGTGAAAGCAAATAAAATAGCTTTTATATTAGGTTTCAATCATATATTAATAAGTAATAATTTTATTATTAATGTGTGAATGAAACAATAAAAATAGTTATGATAATAATAATAAAAAAGCTTCACATGATAAAATGCCTTTTTTGTAGGAAAATTTGACAGAAAAGTAAATAAACATTCAAGTATATGGCAACATAGATATAAGCTTCTGGGATTGAGGCATCATGGTTTCTGAAGTTTTAATATTTTTACCTCCCCCAAAATTGCAAATCAATTGTGCTTTGTTAATCAAGATGAGTTCATTCACCAACACAAAGTCTCCCTGCAATTACATTTTCAAGGTCAAACAAAATTGCAGTACAATACAAATGATTGTGGCCTTATGAATTCATCATTAATACAATGAGATAGCAAATGTGAATATCAGAATTATACCTGTGTCTAATAGCAGCTAAATGGCTCTGGAGAATCTTTTGGTCCAAGTGCAATTCTGGATCCAACTTGCGCAAATTATGATGGACTGTAGTCATAAGCACACGAACTGTAGCTTCAGAACTACTGACTTCAAATCCTCGGTCATTTGTCAGCATAGTCAACACTGCAAGTGTAAAATATAACATTATGAGATAAACTCAAATTTTCCATGTACTTTTGAAGCAGAAAAAGAATTGACTGTTCAAAAGATATACAAAAATTGTGTACATGTCAATTCTTTTATATTTTACAGGGCAAAATTTATTTTTCTTAAATGATTTATTTCACTGGACTTAATTCCTCACTTAGTGGAGTTTTGCACATACTTCTTCTGTGTACCTACACATGGAGAAAAGTTAAAACTTTTGACCAGGTGAAAGTGTTGACGAGTCAGATATCAACTTCTGCTTTGATTGCAGGGGTTCACCTTCCCCAACCATACACCATTTCCATCCAGGCCTAACCCCACAAGACCTGAGACACATTCCCAGACAGGAGAAGTGAACTCAGGTGGCATACCAAGCTGTATGGTTTTACACATACCTACATGTTTAGATTGGTTATGCATATATTTCTTACATGTACCTACACATGGTGAAAATATGTGATAACTTTCGGACAGGTGAAAATAGCAACAAGTTGGAGTTTGTTTTCCGGCAACTTTATTTCACTCGAGAACAGGACAACTCATAACCCCACTAAGTTGATGAAGCTCTGTTCTTATTTGTTAGAAAAAATAAAAAAAAATTACACCTAAATGGAAAGACTTAAGTGCAAGAAAGCCTTTCCAATAAGAATCGAACTGCAACTAGAACTTTTAAATGACAAAATAGCTTAAAAGAATATATACAAATTTTCAATAACTTTATAACCTTTTTTAGACACAATCTTTATGTTTACTGCATAATATATCACTGCATGGCATATCATATCACTCTAGTTTGGGTTCTTCTAGGTCATCTTCTAGTTTGGGGTATAACTCTAGTTTGAGTGTTACATTGTTTTAATTTTACAACTATCTTTGTAGCAATATACCAATCCTCAATTCCAACATGTGAATTCTCTATTAAATTCAGTGAAAAACATTTTTGCACACATAAGAATTATTAATATCTGATTATATAAACATAAAAAGTTACAGATATTTTTCCTAGGATGAATGAGAGCAAAAGCTCTTGAAATACATAGTAGAAAACGAAGTTAGGTAGAGCATGACTGATGTCACTCAATTATCATTTCATTGTAATGACTACTGTAAGTTTCAAATTATTCCACATCCTAAATCGCCGAAATTTTGTCTTTTTTCATGTAGTAAATTAAGTCGTGATGGGACACAAAATTAAGAAACACTGAAGTGAAGATTGTGAAACAAATGCTTTGAAGACCCAATTAAATCGACCGAATCTTCGGTACAGTTCACATCCCTTACATAAAAATCATTCACATGGGGGAAAAAATATAACCCCCCCACCCCACAAAAAAATTTGAGTTTTAAGAATGCATCAAATGAAGTATCGCTGTATATTAATATTAGTGACCAAGGGCATTGGGAAGAATTAATTAAATCATAATAGCACCTCACAACCACTGTAACTGCTTTCATCTTGATTACATACAGATTTACATCTTACATTGATTATTAAAAAATTTACCTTCATGTGGATCTTGGGTTTTCAAATCTTCTTGAACTTTCAATCCTAAAGCTTCCACAGCTTCTCTTGTTGGCAAAGTTTTCAATATTACCACTATGTCTGCTACGTTGTGGCCTGTCATCATTGTACCTTTTTTGAACGACCCAACCTGACGAACCTCTTCCAATTGCTATAATATAAAGTTTTCTCCATCAGACTCTTCATCCAGTGATATATCTATTCACATTTTTAAAAATTCAGGATAATTTATTTATTTGTTAATGGGAAGATATAAGGTGTATCTATAACCAGCCTACTTGTCTTCCACAACAAAAATTAAAACATTTTTTTCTTCCAAATTTAGAGAGAGAATTAATATTTTCAGTATGATGTTGATATCTGCTATAAGAGCATCTCAATGTGAGTTGATAGTAAACACAACATAGTCTCAACAGCAGCAGAGGCCCAACGAAGTGTCAATACAAGATGAGGAAAAACAACAAAGTTACAGCAAACTAAACAGTAAATTTTTTTATTGCAAACTTTTGGTGTGTGTTATAATGGTGATTTCATTAATTTTCTAATGAAGTTCTGAAATTATGCATATTAAATTCTGAATGATTAATTCTTATCAAGGACATGAAAGTCTTCACGTTTCAATTGAAAATAGTTATTTAATAATTTAATTAATTCTATGAAAAGTCCAGAAGCTAAACTTGTTCATCAGTTGATTGCCAATAGATAAGGCAAGAAACACCGTGGAGCATTTTATTGGTGAGAAATATTTTAGTTATATGTTGGAGTTAAATCAAAGTAACCATTACATGTCATTGAATTTGTTTAAGTATTTGTATGAACATTAATGTCCTACAGGGAAAAGAAGTTGACACAGAAATGTACAGTCAACAATCAACAGATTAGAATATTACTGATTAAGTTTGAGGAAATGTTTTACAAGCAGGGAAATACATAAACAAGGAAACAAATATATTTAATTGGCACAATTATGAAACACAAATTGAATGGGGTTATTCAACAAAAAAAAGGTGTACCCTGAAAGCATGCATAACAGAAAGGAATATATTAGCAAAGAAGTAATAAGAATATAATAAACAATTTAATTATTGCCCTATAACATTATAAATTCAGAAGTTTGCAGAGCCAACCCATCCATAACATTCTGCAAGAATGTTACAGTGAAAAAAGAGATTGATTTTAAGTAAAATAATGATGTTTAAAAGGGCTCTAATGACCATGCCATTGACGAGCCCTAAAGCCCCACAAAAAAAAAAAAAAGTTCAAAGTGATTCAATAAAACTTTTCAACTTACACAGGCATCAAATGTTCCAGGAGCTACAACAAGATTATCCATAACAGCCTGTATTTTAGTCACTAGATTTAAAACTGAAGTCTGCTCCTGAGGAGATGGTGAGAGATCAGTATTCCTTTTCAAAAGGGACTGGAAAAAAGAAAATTGTGAAATATACAAGTTATACCAGTATAAAAGTTAAACAAAAATAATCAAAATCTATTTTCAGTGATTTACAGAACACCAGAAAAATAGATAAACTGGGAGAAAGTTCAACTGTAAGTCAAAATTGGTATTAATTTCATTGTATTCTTATTATTGCTTACAGATGTGACTGCTAGGAATCAGTAGTGAATTGCAAGCCAGAAGTATGACAATCCACTAAATATATAACCTACATAACATAACCATGAAAGCATGATTAAACAAAAGCAATGATGAACATTGTTTTCATTCACATTACATGAAAATGTATTGAAACCTAATTTATAGGTGTGAACAATATGCATTTCTTATAGAGCATTCAGTATAACATGTATTTCTTTCAGCCCCCCCTTAATTATGTACAAATTTTGAATAGTGTAATAGGAACTACTTGTATTTTGATTGTTTTCTTTGAGGTATGGGCTTCGAGAGTCGAGGCGGGTGGTGTAGCGATGGCACACCTGTGACTACAGCAGGTGGTTTAGAATTTGAGTCCTGATCCATCACAATTTTCACTAGGCCATAGACAATGCAAACTTCCCTCCCAGAGTTCACACTTGTGAGTTAAAAACCATGATTTAGGTAATACTAGAAGAAACCTGGGCAACGGCAGGAAAATGAGCTAGTTTAAAATAAGAAGTAAAAAGATAAATGGCATCCCTATCATCTTGAGCCAGATTCCATCCATTTATAGCTTGTTGCATAAGATGATTACTGGAATGTCACTATATTCATAGATTAATTATAAAATTATCCAAATTTCCAAAACATTGGTTGCAATCAACAACAGTCAATTTCAGTCTCGACAAAGTTAAGCCTGTTATGATTTGAATTAATCCATAAATTGTAATTCATCAAACATATTTTTATCATCAATGATAGTAAAAACAATGGTAAAATATGTAACAGCATTAAAAAAATGTTTTTGAGTTTGATGAATTAGTGGGAAAATTCAGTATTAATACATAAGGATTTTAAAATCGCATAATATTTATAAATAAAACTAACAATACAAAATATTTATAGTGAAACAATATAAATGAATTACTGACATTGTGTCATTAATATCAGAGGTGATGAATTAGGTCTAAATTATATTTTCAAGTATAATCATAATTCATAACAATAAATTAAAACATTAGTATTATGTATTAAAAAGATTTTACCAACAATTAAATTTTTTTCTTGAAAGAACAAATGTAATAGAATATACAAAAAGGATTTAAATTTTAAAAAAATTCTTGAACTGTCAAATTTGCATTTATTAAGATAACTTTTGACAGTATAGATTGATATAAGGGGTTGATATGTTAAACATTCGCAATATGATAAATCTACATAGTAAAATGTTTCGCTGAATTCTGATCATACAATCATAAATTCCAGTGGACAGGAAATTAAATTTCTGAAGGAAATGTAAAAAAAAAAAAAAAAACGACACCAGGGTATAATGCAATTTTTCTTTTCTTTACAACTAGAGATTTTTCCGTAATCAGAATTACACTAGGCATAAGAATAACGAAGATACATGGAACTTCTGCTACAAATATCTCAAAATTACCAATAGCTAATAGATTCATAATACTCGTTCACAGATTGTAAGTGATGGATAAAAATTTGAAAATTATTATTTCAATTCAGTACAATTGCAAGTTGTTAATTAGAATTTAAAAACTATAATAATTAAATTAATTCCCTAATAATACTAAAAATGTATGTGTGTATATATATACACACCCACACACACACACATATACACGGAGGATACTACTTCATTTCTTACAAACCTACCACAAAAGATGTCACCTTTAATTCATAGTACCTGAGTAAAAGAATTTTCATCTGGCAAAGGCTTCACTCTGGGAAATGCAGATTCACAAAGTGCAAGATCAAATGGATGTCTAGGAACAAACGGTTTGACTTTGAACGGTCCAGGACGACCCATCCCTCGTCCCATTCCCCCACCCCTTCCTCTTCCCCTAACCATCTTCATACTTCCACGAGGGAATCTGGAACTGAAAGGGTATTTTGAAAATATAAAACAAATAGCAAATACTAACATAACACAAAATTATCATGTACATTTCACTCAGTTCAACAATAAGCATGTGGGCAAGATCTATCCATCAAGCACAACCAAAAATTAAAAAAAAAAAGATCAATTCCAGCATTAAACAAAAAATTTAATAAAACAAGCTACGAGAAATTTTTGGAAAATATATAATAGTTTATTTATGAAAGAATTACTTCATTTTGTTCGTGTATTTTTAACGTTATTGAGTATGCACAAGGCGTCAACAACAGGACAGCACTGCTATAATGATGAACTCAGCTATAAAACAACGAAATAGGTGGATGAATAATAAAAAAAATTGCAAGCGCCTATTCTACGCTATACGTCGACCTACTCACTAAAAACAGAGTAAAAGTGAAAACAACACCGGCTTCCACCACACAATTTTACTCGGCCCACATAAACAATTACAAATGGCGGCTTGTCCCCGCACAAGAGAGCCCTCTATCATACGAACGATTCACGAGATTTTTGTTCGTTACTTGTCTTGTAGATGTCGCCCTGATAGCATCCACAGCTGCAAAATATCACAAAATTCTAATCACAGTCTTATTGGTGCGACACACCAACTCGGGGATTCGAGTGACGCGCAGTGATAAATGTTTCACCGAGTGCGAGTCGTGTGTGGCGCGATATTTTGATGTGTCGTTTGTGCTGATTCCAGTAAATGGTAAAAGAATGGTAAGTTTGTCAATTTTTTTTGTTTAGTCATAACGAAACAATATTCATTCGAAAAATGACCGATTTATATTCCTCAATGTATCCGCGAAATATGAAAATGTTTAGACAAAATTTTAAAAAATGAATTTCTTTTGTGGGGCTTTAGGGCTCGTCAACGTCAAGGTCATTAGAGCCCTAAAAACATGAAATGAATTGGCTGTATTACTCTTAAAATTTAGTATAAACTAAAATGAGGTATAGAATCTTACGAAACAAATACTGTCCTTAAAATGTTGCGATTTGGGTAAATGGAGATTTAGTTACAGAAAATGAAAATTATCTGTGAATAGTATGGTGAACAAAAATTGTTTGTAAGAACTCCAAACAATTATTCACCATTTGACGCAGAAACGTATTGCTCAAAATAATAGAAGATGATTTATGGAATGTGATGAAATACTCAATGATTACCTGTACTGCAATTTTATCTTGCCTTATTTCATAACAACACAGGGTAAAACTTGGTGTCGCAATGAAAGGAAATGAGTCGTTAATCTTTCAAATATTTAAAGATCATTTGTGAATTACATTTTATTCGCTACTTAAGAAATAGGAAAACAATTCTTTTAAAAACTGCTCTATATATGTCATCATTACCCTAATTTTGCTTTTACGTAAGTAGTTTAAACTGTTGTTATTAATCTACTGAGAATCCAGGTGCATGAAGCGCTTTATACAAGATTACGTCATAGGTCAGTGACTAGTAAAACGGGCCCTATGTCGTTGCATTTACTTACACACAAATTGCAACATTGCAAACTCATTTTGGTAACTTTCTTTCATCTTGATTCGAATATAAATTTGACGCTTCCGAAACGCGGGAAAAGTCTCGTATTATATCTTGCTTTCTCGTTAGATGACAGTGTTGGTCGAGATACTTTTTGCCTCGAGCAGTTGCGATGAGTCTATAAGATGCCGCTACGAGAGAGAGGAGACCTGCCCTTGTTACCAGCAGATAGGTCTGCGCGGGCCTTCGATCGGAACATGTGCGTTAGACCGCAGGTGAGGTCCGCAGATAAAATGCGTGATTAAAGTTTTAAATATTCGATGATATTAACTATCAATAATTAAATAAAAACCTCTCTTAGTAAATCTGTATGTAGAATCAATGTCCGTTTCTTAGTAAAAAAATACAATACAAAATTTGTTCCCAGAAAAAATATTCACGTAGTCATTCACGTTCGATCAAATTACTGAAAGAATTTCCTTTCAACGTCATATTCCTGATGCGTTGATTGCAATTTTCGTTGACTTGCCATGAATTTGTAATATGCATTGGAAATGCATTTATTGGTTAATACTTTCTATCGTTAAAAGTTTGAAAAGTATTGTGAAATATCTTACAATAAACTGCATTACACCTCACTAACTCTTGAATAATGTGATAGTTCTAGCAATTAGCACAGTCTTCATAATTATTATTATAGCGCAGATTCAATTAGCTCTCTCGCTCCTTTCCGTTTGTTCATATTAATGCCAATGATGTTAGAAATTTAATTTGTTCACATTAAAGATATTCATTTAATTCAATATACAATATTTCACAGAAATCGATATTTTAGTGGAATACATTTTTCCATTGGCAAAATATTTTCCAAAGTTTGATTCGTGTAAGGATTGTATTTAAATAAATTTAACAGAATTTCAGATTGAGCAAAATTTTGCTGTAGAAAACTATGAACTCGTGTTTAATGTACGGGAATCGACAGTTTAAGTCCATGTTAACTCTACTCGATTTTCAAATATTTGTGTGAGAGAAGTATGCCAATGACAACTTTTCCAAAAACAACGTGTTCTTCCTTGGTTTCCTTCACCACAACGAAAAATGCAGAGTGGTAAAAAAATCTCAACCCTCAGTTGTGGGGTACGGAATTATACAAATATATAAAAATTAATTGACCATAGGTAAGGTCAGATATCAGTTTACTTCTCAAGAATAAGAATATATTCTGTATTTTCACAGAGACCAATACGATTATCATAAAACTTGAATATTTACGTTCAGTGAATTTTCTTGTGTAACGTGGTACGGAATGTCAGGAGAAAAATATTTTATACTTAAGTGNATATATAAAAATTAATTGACCATAGGTAAGGTCAGATATCAGTTTACTTCTCAAGAATAAGAATATATTCTGTATTTTCACAGAGACCGATACGATTATCATAAAACTTGAACATTTACGTTCAGTGAATTTTCTTGTGTAACGTGGTACGGAATGTCAGGAGAAAAATATTTTATACTTAAGTGTATTTTAAAGCTATTTTCATATGAAGCTTTATTATTAATTTAGCCACACTATTTGTATTGGGAATATACTGAAGAAAAAAAACGCTAGACGAGTACTTTTCATTATTTTTGTCGAATTCTTTTGCCATTTGAATATCCCTTTGTCCAAAGCACATGTTGCTTTATCTGTGGTGAGCATGTCGTGTCGTTTTTACGATGCCCGCATCATGGTCCAGGATGAAGCTGTTGTATTTATAGACTTGCCGTCTCTGTCCTTCCTGTTATTTTCGGGGAATACATTCTCTAAAACTCATCGGGATATTTCTATTATCCAATCTGGCCGAAGTTCAGAACAGATTTCAAAAACGACATCTTGGATTTAACGCCGGAAACATGATTCAAGAAACTGACACTGGGGATCCCCACTGTTTACTATTAGCGTGAGTGAACATCATGCCGACTAAAGGTCGAAATTTTAAATGGAAAGACTTACAAAAACTCGAGTGTTTCGATCTATGTAAAGCTTGTTCCATCAAAGAGAACGACTCTTATTAAATCGTGTAAGCTATGTTCTAATGAGAATTTTTTTCTATCGCATAAAATCCTAGTAAACCACTAAATTGAAATAAATTAACATCAATCAAGTCCCAACTACAGGCAATTTATATGTCCTAGGATGTCTATGTAAGTAATCACTGATCTCTTTGTAATGTCTTGGAAAAGTCTACATAAAATTTGAATCGATATATTTGTAAACTACCACATATTCCAATCACTAGCAACACTATTTCGTTTCCGTTCCAATTCCTGAAGATAGAGAGGGGTCAGAAAAATAAGATTTGGAAATGACATTTTCGTGCCACGTGACGTTATTCCAGTAAAACAAACGGCGCGGCGTTGACTTTTATTATGGAATGGAGAAAAATTTTCAGCTGCCTCAGACTGAATGGCTACAAATCTTTTGGATATGTCGTGAGTCAAGCTTGGTGTAATGTTAGATGATTTGTGGTGAGTTTTTTTAGACGTTTACTTGACCCAGACGATGCCGCAGAACACGGTGAGCGTAAGGGTGTGGCCGCCAATCCACACAAACTTACACCTCATTAAGGCACCCCAATTATTACAAAAACCAAAGTACATATCCTAATACAACCAAGGTACATCTCCTAATACATCAATCACTGTGCAACTAATGGAGAGCGACTTTTGTTTCTGATAAAGTTCATTTCTTGGAATGTGTAAGAAACATTCAAATGCAAAGGAATTATAAATAGTTTGATGTCTTCACATTTACACATTTCTCCTTCTTTTCATATTGAGAATTTGTTCAAAAAATATTTATCTGACGTAAAAGAGCAACACAAAAAACCTTTTTTATTTTCATTCTACTTATCAATTCCTTTATTAAAGGAGGGAAAAGGAACGTGATAATTTATTTATCACGCCATTGCTGTAGTACTTTTTAAATAACTTATAACAATTTCAAAAACTATTTTCTTGCACGATTGCTGTGTCTTATGATTCATATTAATTTACTTTTATGTGTACTCAACTTTGGCACGGTTGTGTACATTAATTTTGTAGCCCCATCCTGGCCTAGGTTTTGCTCCGATTTTATTCGGGTAGAGGCGGATTTCTTATACAGGTTCTCTAGGCTTGTCTAGGGGCATGTTTATTGTAATAATAAATCGTGAATTTAGTGTTATTTAAATTCTTTTGATTTTTAAACACTATACTCAGAATAATCTATAATTCGATAATAATTTATACATGTAAATTTTTTGCGTTAAATTACAAACATATTGACATTTTATCAGTATTATAACTCGCAGCTATGTATCTTATCTAGGAAATTTTTCTGAAATTTTTTTGAATCCGCCTCTGTCTTAGGACCCTTGATCGGAATTGATGGGATGGTCCCTTGCTTGCTTCTGGAGAGTAAATTAGTTTGCTGTCCTCCACGTGGTCATACGCAGTTTGTACTGTTTTTTGACAATAATTTTTTTTTAAAATTAAAAATTAAAATTTAAACATCAGGGCCAATTGTTTGTTGACTTGTTATTGTACCTTGTTAATCAGCGCTGCCAATTTGCCAGAATTTTCCAGCTCTCGAGCGTGTTGTCAGTAGTATTTTCGGAATTGGCAATTTTTAAGAATTTAATATCTCACTAAAATAGGATCATATAATAACAGGCAAATTGTAATAAATGAGATGATTCGCAAAATCAAGATATTATACGACTAATTTAATACAAGCGGCACCGATATAAACAATAGTGAAAGTGGATATATAAAATTTTTTCTTTACAGTAAGCTTCTCTAAACTGCAAACTGTGTTTTTCTTATTACTTTGACTTGCATGTTACAAAATGTGCACTGAAACGCTAAAATTTGTTCATAAATGGAATTTTCACTTAAATGTCAGATATTTCTCTATATTTCATCAATTCCTTCAGACAATTTAATTGTGTCTACAATCACCATCAAGTGCAAAAAGTATTAATTGTACTCTCCTGATTACATTTATTGATTTTATATCCAATAATCTTCTATAATCAACAAAATAATCGAAATGAACAAAATAAAATTAAAACTATTTTACTTGGCAATAAACCAATCAATTTTCCAAAGAAAACAACATTAATTAGTATTACATTCCATTATTCATTTGTTTCCATTCTATTTTATTTAATCAACTCGTTTAATCGACTCAGACCAATCAAATCGACCCAGACGCTCTATGGGCCAGGATCCAAGCATGGGTATCTACCAAGGATCGTAACTATGTGTTGCTTCTCGAAATGACTTCTTAAGAGGAAAACTCGATGTGGTGTCTTATTTTAAACGCGGTATTCTGTGCCGGTATAGTAAAAACTGTGATTGGGCACTTTTTGGGTCGTGGTTACAAGGTGAAATACTTTTTGTCTAAGTTTGAGTGAATTAAACACAAAGTGTCGAGTGATAATAACTGACGACTCGCCAGGACTTCTACCCCAAGATTCCATTTACAGTTGTCCCTTGCAAACTCACCTGGTGGTGGTGGGGAGGAGGTTCCCGCATAGAGCCTCGCTCCAGACGTGTTTTGATATCTATTATGGAAAACGCAGAAATATTTCCGTTAGTACGTTTGCATCGAGTCTCATCAGTATCACCGAGTCACCGCTATCGCATGACGATTTTTTTTTCGAAAATGGTCCTCTATATTTTTTTTTGTATTTTTTATTTCATTTTACTACTCTTGGTCAATGAATTTCAACATTTCAATGTTTGTACAACATGTAGAAGTGGGTGAAAGTTCAGATTTATGAAATACTGAAACACAATTGTTTATATAAGATAGGATCATGTTTTTTTAAAAATCCAATCCGTAGGAGTAAAGAGAAAAATTAACTCATTCAAAAGCCCCCACCCGTTGCCCGATCTCATGATGACGCCAGTGCTCTTATTGTTAGACTCTCTTCTGGGATCCCTCTCTCGCGACGCGACGAACATGGAGTCACTAACCCTATGTTTATTCAAACACGCGTCCCCTCCATACCACTTGTACGCACGCGGCATAAATGAGACGGCGCTCTCGTGACCTTGGCATTCGGCGACGGGTGAGGCACTGCAGGCATCGGCCCTCCCTCCGTGCAGGGCTCTCACGACGAAACTCTTGGCTTCAGTGGTGTTTCAACTAATTAACATCTAACTCGTCCGGAGCGAAAATTCGCACTCGTAACAACAGAGGGAAAAATATTGAGAGTTTAAATGTATCAAATTGCTAATAACCTTTTTTCATAAATTAACTTCAGACTTTTTATTATTTATTTATTACATGTCTTTTGGCGAGGTTCGAGCCATTTGGTCCGCTCTTTCACCTAACGACTTGTGTAAAGATTTTGGGAAGGAGAGATGTTGGGTTGCCAGGGAACTTATCATACCGAACCGACATTTGTCGATGTAACCCCCATGTAAACGACACCTAGTTCGGCCGAACAGGTGACAACTATAAACTTTATTGTCAAAACAGCAGTTACAAACTATATATGACCACGTGGGGGCAATAAACTAAGTTACTCTTCTGGAAACAAGCAAGAGACCATCCCATCAATTCCGATCAAGGGTGCAAGGGCAGTGGCGGATTTAATATTTATAAAAGAAATTATTTGATAAAAAGGTACTTTTATCTATTTATTATTACAAAATAAATTGTATATATTTGTTCAGTAAAAATTCGAGATTAATAAAACAAAAGTAATAATGACATTCCTGTCCAATGAAAATCCGCCGCTACCCTAAGGTAAACCGGAGAGAAACTCGGGCCAGAATGGGGTTTGAACAGGGTTTGAACAGGGTTTGAACCCACGATCTACGGCTCAGAGATGTCGTGATGGCAAATACACTACCACTAGTCTTCTAGAACAATGTTTGAATAACTCTAGTCAAGTTATTGAACCTTTTTCGTAAGCGCCTATCTGCGGTTGCAGTATCCACGCAATCATTCAAATACAGGGTTTGTGGTTATTTACATATATTTTCTTCCTACAATTTCACGAAGCTCGCAAATATGAGACGTTTTAAGAACTGACGGAAAGATGAAAGTAATTTGCATTTTAAAGAAAATTATTGAAGAAATAGTACTGTACATAGTTAAAATGTAAGTCATGTACAGGAAAAAAATATATGTAATGGTGCCTCATTTTTGGCAGTTTATTGTGTACAACGGGTGAAACTGGGGTGTTTACAAAAAGTTTTTGAGGTTTGATGTATGAATAAGAATGATAAAATATTATAATAATTTCGTGACTGAAGTGCAAATCTTGTTTATACTACTCGCCGTCGATGCTTGTGGATGATCATTTCATGCGATGGATCGGATGTTGAAACCTGAAGCGGGTTATGGAGATGATTGTAAACACTGGTTTCCAACTTGCAAGAGCCAGAGGGCAACACTGGAAACCTTAGGTATGACCTCGGACCATTATATAATAACATAGAGAAGAACGAGTTTAAAATAATTTGAGTAAATTAATTGAAATGAGATAAGAGCAAAATTATTCATTATCAAAACTATTATAACCAGAACGATTTTTGAATTTCTAAACAGAATTTTCAAAAATGTCAGATTATTTGAATTAATATTTCATAACGATTAAAAAGAAAAAATCAATATGACAACTAAACAAGGAAATTTTTGTCTGATCACTGTTAACGATTAGAAGTATATAAGAATGAAGAAGCACGGAAGAATCTTCAAGTTGATTTTTTTACTGTAACTATGAAGTTTTTAAAGTTTCTTTTCGAGTTTTCTAATGTTTTTATGGATTGGAAAAAGTAGGCTCTCGGGTTGCAAGTGACCCGCGGGTCTCCGGTTGAAAACCCCTGGTTTAGAGAGATTTCTTACTTGCTTTGGGGATTTCCTGCTAATTATGTGTCACAGTTATGAACGATTTCGCTCTTAGCCCGTGTTTTACAAAAATAGAACAAAATTCAATGAATTTTCTCATGCCAAAAAATCTCACTAATTACAACTTCCAGGCTTTTTCTTAAATTATTTTTTCATGAAAAAGGAAATAAATAAATTTTATTGTTAAAAAGCAGTTGCAAACTGCGTAAGACCACATGGGGTATAATAAACTAAATTACTCTCCGGAAACAAGCTAGGGATCATCCCATAAATTCTGATCAAGGGCAGTGGCGGATTTATTACTTGTTTAATTCCTTGTTTAAAATAAATTATATCACATGTTTAAATATTATTCCTTGTTGACATCAACTGGGTTATTCATGCTGTCGCTCGCTGCCTGACGCCTTCGTTGTTTGATTGATTAGAATAGGTATAGGTGGGCGTTTTACGGGTTATATGATAACAAGTATCACTTTACTCGAGTGTGTGTGAAAACGTTTGACTTATTTCGGCCCATAGGGGTCGAAAATTAAACATTTTTATATGATGAGTATTATTGAGGACATTGGTTACGCAAAAGAAGTGCATGGTAACGTAGCTTTATAAAGAAGATGAGTGATTAGATTTATATCAGAACACAAGAAGAGAATATCCGAACTATTCTGGTAATTTTGAGGTTAATTGGAATAATACTGTGAAATATATAATGCATAACGTGTAACGTACGAGATAGCATCCATTAAACACAGGTCATATAAATAGTCTGAAAATAAGGTAACCCGTTGACGGAAAGCTTTTGAAATTGTAAGAATGTTAGTTAATTATATGAAGAGCCTGCTTCATCAAAAATTCCGATGAGAATAGATGCAGTGGCTTGATAATACTAATAAAATCACGTATTTCTTTAAGAATGGCCCTGTGTGAGTTTAGTAGGCGCCACAGAATACCCCATGTAGTTATATGACGCCTACTATATGTAGAACGTAAAAGGAACTATACATAGTGTATAAAGAACTATACATAGTTTCATAAAGTTAAGTAGTCTACTATACGTGTCCGAAATCAGCACTGCCTACAAAGACGCATGGTACTACATATGTGGTAAATGCAAAATTACCTCTAGGGCATAACTACTCCCGGCTAATGTTATGAAAATTGAAGGGTGTGTGTGTGTCTGCCTACACCTCCATACTGAATTTGGCCTGACTCGGATGTGCCGTGTGGATGAATCAGGTGATTAGCACGTGATAGAGAAACGTGCATTTTTTATTTATTGGTTATACCTTGAGAATGGTTTGACATATTGGAGTGGGGTGAAAAGTATTTTATTCAGTGGATCTAAGTGGTCAATTTTTATATGACATTTTAGACGCAAGTTTCTAGGGGAAAAGTTATAGAAGATTGTAGCAAGACGAATCGTTGATTAGAAGTGATCTGAAGAATGAATTATTCTGGGGAATAAGGAGATTATTCCTTGCCGAAATGGAATTTTCTGCAATAAAGTAATAAGAAAGAGATTTGTAATAACGTAAGAATATCAAGAAAATGGTTGACAAAGAGGTGCTTTTGGGAGGAACGATGGCGGAAGTTAAAGTGAAGAAAAGACCTGTGATGGTGCTGTTCAAGGTGGATGTCGGAGAAACAATGTCTGGAGGGAATGGTATCCCAGATGGTTCACAGGTTCCAAGCAATGTCTCAAGTGGAAGCACAGCGTGGAAGGTTGGGGCCCTCCGGAACCTCGGGCAAGGAAACGAAAGAAAGGGGGTGTTGATATAGAGCGCATCGAGAAGATTGCAGAACAAAGGGTGGATATGGAATGTCTCCATAGAAAAGTCACACATCTATATGAGATTTTTGCGGGAGATCAATTCCACCGTTTACACAGTAATTTACAGAAAAGTATCATGGATGGGGTGACGGATCTATGGTGGACTATTGTTGAACTTAAATTGCATAATGATGAACTAAAAGAACGAGAAAAAGTGACTGGAAATTAGGAAGATTCAATAGAAAAGTTAAAACAAGTAGTAAATACAAGTGTACGGGGAAATGGAGAAGGACTTGGGATAAAGGAGCAGATAATGGACTATAAAGAAGAGGTGGTGCAGCGCGTTGATGAGATTCGAGATCATGTATTACAGTCACTGATGATAGGATGAATATGCTAAGTGAGAAGAGGAAGGAGTTTCAGCAGAGAAATGAGGATGATCTGATTGCAACATTAGGGAAGGTCGTTTATCGAAGACTACGGGAGGAACGGAGAAACAATACACATTATACGTCACGTATATATGCAGCAGTAATAGGTGGGAAAGTACCTCAAAAGAAGATAATTTTACGGGAGAGACGAAATAAGGAGAAGCATAGCGATAGAGAAAAGACGTTAGAGACATTATTACAGGAGAAGAAAAAGCATATAAATGTAATAGCTAGCCGAGTTACGTGCAAAGATGACCTCCTTGTACATTTGCAAGATCAGCGTGGAGAGAATATAATAATGAAAATTATTGATGGTAGTGCGGATATCACAATAGGAAATTTCAGGCGAATGACACCGATAATTGTAGTTTATGGAGTGGAAAAGAACTTCAAGATAAGGACTTCTTGGAGAAATTTCGTTAACAAAATATGCTACAAGGGGATTAGGATAAGATCAACAGAAAATCACAATTGTTAAAGATGTGGAAGCAAGGATGGAAAATATGAAAATCTAGTATTGGACGTGCGTGGAAAATTGGCTAGGATGCTGGGAGAGAAAGGACGGATATTTATTGTATTTCACTTGCATGTAATAGCTGATTACCTCGAACCGATCAGATGTTATCTCTTTGCGATTTGGGCATCTTCCTAAACACTGTCAGGACACTGAAGACACATGAAGCCATTGTGGAGATCGCAATCATCGCTACGAAGCATGTCGGAAGAAGGAGTTACAGCGGAGTGTATGTTGCATGGGAAAAGGGAAATATCCCAATTAATGTTTGCTAAACAAGGGCTCTGGACGTATATGTATTTTGCTCCGTCCGTGGGGTCTTCATAAGTAGATTTTGAGAGATTTACACAGTATGTGAAATATTGAAGGAATAATGAGGTCTCTCAGAGCACATAGCTGAAAATTTGGCGAGTTTCTGACCACTAGGGCTAAAATTGGAGCGACGAAATTTCACGTACTTCATGAAGACCATGGTTACGAAGGTTGCAATCTGGAAACGTGGTCTTGCAGGTGAACGAGTGAATACTGTTTGCTAGCATCAAGAGGACTGTGCTAGGATCGTGTCACGAAAATTTGGTGGCGTGTGACAAATGGTTTTAGAGATATAAATTTTCTAAGAATACGTAATCATGGATGGGCACCACCTCAAACGTCTATTATAGAGTAGCCCAGCAAAGGATTGCGCCTGAATTTCGGTTAGGATTAGATAACAGTGCGAGGTAGCTGTGTGTAATAGAGAAACTATATTAAATTGGCTGCAATGGCTTCCAACCTGTGACAACGACAACGTGTTATAGATATCGGAGAACGGCCATATGTACTGTTGTATGCGGGCCACCAAAGCTACATATAAGCAATATGACACCAAATGTGAAACACACAGTACACAGTGAATAGCTTGCTTTGCATGGTTATTAAATGTACTATAGTTTTCGAAACACAGCGCTGCCTATGCCAATATTGTGAACTTTATACGTGAAAATAAGAATTGAGCCCTTAGCAACCGAGCGGTGCAAGTCATGTGAGTCAAAATTAGCAGGAAGGTTTAAGAGCTTAACTCGCACGCCCCACGTGCGTTTTATAACAGTCGGTACAATAGAGTTTAAATAACACGAAGAACAAGTGTAAAATAGAAATGCTGATTTTATATAGAGCCTATATCTCGAGAACTACGCATAGTACGTTGGTGAGACACGTGTCATAAGGATCAGAACAGATCGCTTAACAATATAATAAGCATAGAACTCCTAAGCATGAGGGCGTAACTAGAGTCAGATATCCAGCACGTGAAGAGTGAGTAACCATTGAACTTTTGTAAATAAACACGGTGAGAGGTTACTTGCAGTAGGATTCATCAGATGTTGTGAAATCATTTTCGACCGCCCCAGCTTACACGTGAATGGTGAAAGACCATTTATTGTATTTAGTGAATTGGTTTTAAACGGTGTAATACACTTATCTCTGCTCCCTGATACATTCTGGTGGTATTTGATAATCCAAACGTGATCATACACCCAAAAAACAACAATATAATACAAGGAGGTACCCATTGGTACTTTTCATTGTGTACGAATCACATTTCTGGTGATGATCTGTGTATGGGAAAGGTGGAAGACAACCATTTATGCTATACAGGAACAATGGCAGCGAAGAAGAAGATGGAAACGCCAGTACATTAATGGGGAAAAAGGGGTCGGCAGGCAGCTGCATATCTGGAACGGTTGAAGGTTGGGGCCTCACCGATAGCGTATCATAGTGACAGCGAAACAAGTAAGCGTAAGAATTAAGTGGTACACCTTCATCCCGCGGTTGCAGTAGTGCCAGTAAATACAGAACTATCAAGGACGACACACAGATGATTACAACGTGGACTAGGCGATACAGGAAGACTGGTCTTGGTGACATGAAGAGCGGTAAAAGTCATATACGATGGACTATTGATGATCTTCGAAGAGGACACATTTAAGAATTTGTCCGGAAAATTCCAGCAAAAATAGGACAGGGTGAAATAATTATGGCGGCTGACCGAACAGACACGGAAAGAAGCAGACATGTTGAGGGAGCAACTGAATCAACTTACAGATTTGGTGAATGCAAAGGAACGTATCCTAACACGAGGGGACAAATTGAAATGGGCAACTTGAATTGCTTGGCAAAGAATCACTGGACGCTTTAGAGGAAAGGGTTGTGTCAACTATCGATGAGAGGTGGAATGTGCTTCAAGCGACCCTACGTCAAGATAAGAACTACTATGAAAGGACTATGCTTCGACGGATATATACAGTAGGATTGACCGAAGGACACCGAAGTGCAATGAACAACAAAGATAACATCACGCACTTCGGTGCATCACGATGAGCAAATCCAGATATACGACGTCACGCAGACATTGGAGCAAACAAAATATGCAGTGAACGAAATAGATGTCAAATTGACAGACAATCAAAGAGATTAATGAACAGATCGGGACAGCCGAAAACATACGTACGCTGAGAGTGCAGCGCATAGGAGCCAGAAAAGAAAAGGTATTTTTAATACGAAAACGCGATGAAACTAAGAATATCAAAATATCTCAGACTTTTTATAACGTAATGAGACGAAGGAGAGATATGATTAATATAAATGAATGCCGGCTGACACATGGGGATAATTCTTGAAAGAGTTGAAGGACCAATGAGTGAGAAGATCAAACATTTATTAATGGATCTCACAGAATTGTGTCAGGAGGAAACACGGAAAATTAATCCTAATTTATGGTGTACCGGACAATGAAGAGGAGAAGTTTCTGACGAAGGTTCGAAAGCAAAATTGTATTGCAGAAGAAAAAGGAGCAGGGATACGGGTATTAAAGAAGATTGGAAAGGACGACTGGCGAACGCGACTCTGGATCCTGGATATACTGTCTGAACAGAAGCCAGGGAAAGTATATGTAGGATACACTTCACACAGGGTTGAAGAGTTTATAGAACCACTCAAATGCTTTAAGTGCCATCGTTACTCACATCAAGCAAGGATCTGTGGGGAGAAAGAACAGATTTGCGGGCACTGTGGTCTGTCGGGGCACGATATACCAACATGTCCCATGCGTTCGGACCTAGCAAAATGTGTCAACTGTACACGAAGAGGACTGGAAAAATTAATGTATGAGTACGATATACATGTAATAAATACTTACGGAATATATACTTCTAAACAGGAAACGGACGGTCCATAATCGATCTCATTTTGCAAAAAGAAAACGACAAAACGACCGACTTGTTGGCTGGTAGACGATAAGATAGAAACCGATCACAAAACGATACTATACGAAATTGAAAAAAGTGACAAGACGGTTGAGTCTCAAAGCAATATGATTAAGTACAGAAAGATTGACTGAAACCGTTTGAAAATGGTGAAGGAATTTTACTACAAATATAGCATCAGATGCGATGTCCATGATATAGACGAAAGGGTGAACTTCATTGAACAACATATATTGGAGTTTGTGCGACCATTCTGCAGAAAACGAGGCGACGATTGTCGTGAAGGAAAAACCTTGTGGAACCCGGAGCTAGGAAGGATAAAAAACACAGGAACAAACTGCGAAGACATTACAAGAAGTGGCAACTAGGGACGGAGGACTATGAAAAACGGAAGCAGGAATACAGAATGTACCTCCGAAGATTTAATTAAAAATAAGCCGTATAAAACGAGATGATTGGGAAAGATTCGTTCAAGGGGTACAGATACAAATGTCTGGGGACTCCCATATTTAATAGGGCATGAAAAAATCAAACGTACGACGACTTGGAGTACTACACAGACTGATATGACATTTACGAGTGGATGGCATGACACCGGAGAATGGGTGGTTCAAGATATTTTACAAGGACAACAGGCAGGTCCATATGACTGGATAGGAGTATGATATAATGGAACTTGCAGACGAAGGTGGAATTACAACAGATGAGATACCACGAGTGATGGGTTCTTTTTACTATTGTCGGGGAAGATTTGTTATTGCTTCACATATCTCAATGCTGAGGTTGCTTCGCAATAAAATTCTACCTTTTCAAAATAAATATTCACAGGTTGAACAGAACAAGATTTTATTATGTAGGATTGATATGAACAAGTGATTTAATTGTAAACAATAAATAACACCAGTTTGACAATCACAGGCGTTGAAAGCTTTGTAAAATGATGGCTTTTCCTCGTTTAACTCACTACTGCCGGTAAGTAGGTTGTCGTTGAAGAAGTTCTTTTCTTCGTCACGAGATGATGTCACTGGTGGTCAATCCTGAATTGGTTAGCCAATGAAGTACGATATCTCAGCGCGTGGCGACGCTGCTGGTTAAGCTTCTGCGTAGCCTCGTAGGATGGTGCGTCGTGTCCTCAGACCGTGGAAGTACTTCCACCGTTGACCGTGCGATGGCGTTTCGCGATGGCGTTTCGAAGTTAGAGTTAACTTTGCTGCAGTCCACGAGATAGAGCCTCGTGGTTCTTCGAAGTTGGAAAATAATTCAATCACCAGTCGAAAGTGATTTCCTGAACATAGAATATTTCGACGTTTGTGTGATGAAAATAATTCAGTCACAAATCCAAGGCGATTTCTTGAAGATAGAACTATCTCACAGAGTCGAGTTTCAACATAGAATTATTCGCAGAGCTGAGTAACTGGTTTTGAGGTTAAATCGGACTCGATGTTCACTCGACCAGATTTTTTCGTCGTACTGAGCTGAGCTTGGGCTGTCGCTATAAGCTAAACTTTGACAACTGACAACGTTGGCGACGTAACACTAGCTCGAGCTTCATCTATTGATGTTCTTGAAATTTCTTAACAAAATAGACGACGTACACTTAGTAGTGCACACGGCACTAATGCGTCATGGAGTCTTCTAACGTATATAATATAGGGACTCTTTTCGTCGTAAGTAGAGATTCTGTGGTGTATCTCGTCGGTCATGGACCTTACGTAGCTGAAACTTCGTCGTGACAACGGCGCAAAACAGTATGGTTTTGTGTAGCAACATGCATCTTTTATATGTTAGATACACGAGGGAGTTCGTCATATACGTATTTAAGGTACGTGTTTCGTTGTATATGTAGAAAGGTGCTTCTACACTATTGAGTTGTCTAAAGTTTTGACAATAAAACTATTGAAATGGTCAAGAAACTTGAACACAAATATATAAAAGAAATAACGACGATATCCAACTTAATCTCAGGGTATTTTCCCAGAATGTGGAAGATACGACAATTAAATTTATCCTTAAAGCCAGGTAATCGGGACCCTCAACAAGCAAAATCATACAGACCGATAACATTGTTACCAATACTATGCAAAATACTGGACAAAATAATAACAAATAGAATCTAGGATGGCTTGAAGGGCAAAATGAATTGCAATCAGTATGGTTTCACAAAGGCTCGCTGCACTGAACATGCAGTGGAATGGCTAGTGCACCGGGTGAAGGATCGCCAAAAGAAATATATTCTGGCTGCTCTTAGATACTTCGAAGGTGCTTTCGACTCTGTACAATGGGACATAGTGTTATTGGAATTAGAGCGACATGGATTATCACCTACTACTACTATTACGACTCCTCCTACTTGGACTAATGCGATCATATCTACATGACCGCCATGTGGCCTTAGATATTGGAATTTAATATATTATTCAAAAGGTTACACGAGGTTTTCCGCAAGGAAGTCACTCGGGACTAACATTTTAGAAAACCATGATGATTATAGTACTTGAACAGATAGGAGATGTGAAAGTGGAAGTCATAGCGTATGCTGATGACATTGCGCTAGTTGTTGAAGTAAAAAGTCGCCATGAGCTTGAAATACACAGCGCAGAACAATTTGCAAGTTTTGAACGTGCCAGTACAGCGTTACAACTTAAGATCTCACGGACTAAAACTGAGGGAATTGTGTTCGGCTACGCAAACAGGTGTCGAAATCGCAGGGATCGAATAATCCGCTTGCCCGATTGGCGATTGAAAATTAAAATACCATGGGGTGTATAATAATAATAATAATAAATTTATTGTCAAAAAACAGTACAAACTGCGTATGACCACGTGGAGGAAAAAAACTAATTTACTCTCCGGAAGCAAGCAAGGGACCATCCCATCAATTCCGATCAAGGGCCCTAAGGCAGAGGCGGATTCAAAAATTTCAGNCCTAGATAAGATAAAAAGTTAGCTGCGAGTTATAATACATATATAATGTCAATATGTTTGTAATTTAACGCAAATATGTTTGTAAATTTACATCTACAAGTTATTATCGAACTATAGATTATTTTGAGTATAGTGTTTAAAAAAATCAAAAGAGTTGAAAAAACACTAAATTCACGATTTATTGTTACAATAAACACGCCCCTAGACAAAGCCTAGAGAACCTGTATAAGAAATCCGCCTCTACCCGAAGGAAAAACGGAGAAAAACCCGGGCCAGGATGGGGCTACAGAATTAATGTACACAACCGTGCCAAAGTTGAGTACACATAAAACTAAATTAATATGAGCCATACGGCAACACAATCATGCAAGAAAATAGTTTTTGAAATTGTTATAAGTTATTTAAAAAGTGCTACAGCAATGGCGTGATAAAGTACAAGACGAATTTAACTTTTATTAAAATCAATAAATTCTTTTACAGTGTAGAAGCACTGGTGCAGGAGGTAGTTTTTAACCGCGGATTTGAAGATATTCAATTTCATAATGTCTTTTATATTCTTGGGCAGGGAATTATATAGAACGATTCCCGAATGGTAAGGTCCTTTTTGGCAAAGAGTGGTTGACACTCTAGGGCGATGAATATTACTACTATTGCGTGTATAGTGTTCGTGAACGAGACTGTTTCGTATAAAGAAAGGGTGGCACTTCAGTAATTCGGTCTTAACAAACACGACTGTTTCATAAATATAAATGCAGGGAAGTGTTAAGATATTTAATTCCTTGAATAAAGGTTTACAAGAGTTTCGGGGGTGAGATTTACAAATTATCCGAACTATCCTCTTCTGAATTCTGAAAGTTTGAATACTCTGACCGGAATTACCCCAGAAGGTAATGCCGTAACGTAAATGGGAGTAAACGTTTGCAAAATATACGCAACGGGAAATACGTGGACTAACTGCGTTAACTAAGATTCGGAATGCGTAACACAATTTGCTTAATTGGGAATTAAGATTGTCAATGTGACAATTCCATTTGAGGTTGTCTTGAATATGGAGACCTAAGAATTTTGTATTTGTAACAGTTTTTAATTGTGTTCCGTTTAAAGAAAGAGAAACCTGGGGTAAAGATTTTGTGATACTATTGTGAAATGACATAGACACTGTTTTGTCAGTGTTTACAATGAGACGATTTGCATGGAACCAAGTCGAAAGGTTAGACAAAACTTTTTGAGCATTGGCGTGTTTACATAGTAAATTAGTGTCATCAGCAAAAAGAACCATTTTGCAATCTGATGTGGATGATGACATGTCGTTCACATACAATAAAAAGAGTATAGGGCCGAGAATTGATCCTTGGGGTACTCCGCAAGTAAGTGGCTTTGTTTCTGAAAGACAACGCTCAAGTATTTTATTTTTAGTATAGGATATTTCTACTTGTTGATATCTATCTTTTAAATAAGAAGTTAGCCATTGATGTGGAAGTCCACGAATGCCTAAAGAATGCAATTTGGTAAGGAGAATTCCGTGATCGATGACATCGAATGCTTTGGATAAGTCAAGAAAAACACCCTGAGGATTTTCTCCACGGTCAAGAGATGTGGTAACTTCGTTTAAGAAGGAAAATATGGCGCTTGTAGTGGAAAAGGATTTCCTAAAACCGTGTTGATCATCAGAGAGAATGTTATTTTTTGATAAAAAATCTAGAGGACGCTTATAGAATAATTTTTCTAGGATTTTTGAGAAAGTGGGTAGTAGAGATATTTGTCGGTAATTTCCAATATTAAGTTTGTTACCTTTCTTGTGTAAAGGTTTCACTTTAGCTCTCTTAAATATGTTGGGAAACACCCCTTCCGATAAAGAACTATTAAAAATATTACTATATTGATGAACGATTAACATTCAAAGACCACATCGACCATATAGGGAAAAAAGGGGGGAAAGTAGTGTATAGACTAATGAGAAACGTCGTTAGAAAACACGATAGGAAAGCAACAACTTCTTCAGCTTGCTAAGGTTTAATTGTGCCACAAATTACATACTGTGGAGTCTTGTGGCATGAGCGGAGTAAATTGAGACACATGGAGTGCAAGCTGGTCTACTACCAGCGGCTACGTTTAATATTTTGAGACGCACATATTTCTCCACTTTTTAATGGGGGTACTCCCGATTGATTTGGAGCTAGACGATCATCTCGTACGGTACACGGTTCGTCAAGCTAAAGAAGCTCGAGTGGGCGATGTGATAACAAATGGAATGGAACGTAGATGGAAGGAAAGATCAGTCGGGAGTTAGTCGAATGCTGGAACACCCGGTGGAAGTTGGTGAAAGAGGGTCGAAATATGTGATGGCTTCATAAATGATATGAAATTCAGTTACAAAAACAGAAAATGGTTTCATCCATCGCAACCGTTGTTGGAGATTCTTACGGGACATGGCGACATCAGCATATACTTAGTCAAAAGAAAATACGAACAACTTCTCACTGCATATGCGGGATGAAAGACGATACAATGGATTATGTACGACTGCGTGATGACGGGGGAAGACAGATGACGGTGGCTCCAACAAATCAAGCGACGAGGACTCTTCAGCGATAAGGTCATGACCAAGTACATAGCGACCAAGGACGTGTTTGAGGAATTTGACGAATACGTGATGACTATTATGACTATACGAAAGGCGTACAAGACTAGATAGTGAATGAGCTCCACACCTCACCGTGTTGGGGACGTCGGCTAAGCTGGTACCACCACATGTATAGCAATAACTGCAGAATGCACAACGAGATGAATGCGCAAGTATTATAGAAACGTATATAATGAGAAGAAAAATAACTGGGACAGAAAGACAAGAGAAAAGAAGTAGTACAATACTTCAACACAGATTTGATTAATAGAGAAATAATATGCGGTGACAATCCCAGGTAATGACCGAATTGGGAATGAACAAACTGGGAAAAGGCATGGACAATCGGGGTTGTTAAGTTGTTTTTGAAAGATAAGACGGGACACAAAATATTGTGTAAATCCTACAGACTCAACACAAAATATACACCTAAGAATTTCAGTAAAAACCAATATGGATTTATAGCAGGTCGTGGAACGGAGAATGCTCTAGGTAGGGTTATTAATGTTATTAAAACTCGAACAGATTAGTATATGTTAGCAGTGAGTAGGACTATGAGGGCGCCTTTAACAGCGTACATTGGACGGTTGTGCAATATTGTATAAAGGACAATAATATGGGACAGGAGATGGATAGCTTAATAAGATCTCACTCTGAGGACATATATGTATTATTGCATATTGGGGAAGAGCATCTCTTACGGAAGATTGGGAAAGGTTGCACTCAGGGAAGCCACTCTGCACCCACCTTTTGGAACATTGTTTTAAATGAAGTTTTATTCGAAATGGAGGGGGAGGATACTATAATTAATGCGTACGCTGATGATGTTCTAATTTTAATTGAAGAAAATAGCCAGGAAATATTGGGGAAAAAATTATGAAGAAATTTGAAGCAATAGGTAAGATGATGAAGTTATCTATATCAAAGACGAAAACAAAAGAAATCGTGTTCGGATTTAAGAAAGCAGAAAGAGACCCGATAATCCATGTAGAAGATTAGCTATTACTGCTAACTAAGCAGCTGAAATACTTGGGAGTGTTAATTGATAGGAAGTTAACATTTCAAGAACATATAAATTATGTATCGATAAAAATTAAACGGATGCTCTATGGATTACAAAGAGTAGGAATTACTAAAAACAACATTGGGATAAAGGAATTGCGTAGTATATACAAAGAAGCAATGCTGCCTATGCTCACTTATTGCTTGAGTGTGTGGGAAGACAGAGTACATTTACATGTGGAAAGGCGTCTACAAAGTATTGAGTGTTCGTGTATTGTCCCTTGGAGTAAATGTTATGGAACAGTCTCCAGCAAGGCTACTGGGAATACTGCCTGTGGATTTAGCGATACAGAAGCGGGCGTTGCGGTTTCGTGTGCGTAAGGGGGAGCGTTTAATATTTGATGGAGAAGAGATCAGCACGAAAGATAAGACATGGAAAAGTAAAATAACCAAGAAGATTTTGCTATGTTGGCAAATTCGTTGGGATAAAGCAACAGTGGGTTGAGACTTGTAAAATTTTATACCAGAAGTAACATTTGTGAATAAGCGAAGACGGTTTTTTCAACCTAGTACCATCATGATGGGAGTGATGACGGGACATGGACCGTATAAGTGTTACTTACATAGGATGGGACTAGCTGAAGGTGATGACTGCTTGTGTGGAAATAAAAAGGAGGAGTATTTTCGGATGCAAATTCAATAATGGGGAACGTGGACGGATTATGACTATTTTAAAGCGGGCAGAAGTTTAAAGTGAGAAGAACTGCTCAAGACTCTTAAGTAATGAAGAGACATTTAATGAATTTCAGGAAGTTGAAACACAGATGTTTAACGTACGCCAGATATTAAAAACAGAAATAGACAGACAGTGCCCACCACCTCGCGAAGGGGATGGAAATAGTCATTAACACTGTGCAAGAGACACTCTCAAACAACATGACAGAAAGAAAAACATTAAGACAGGAACAGAGGAGGAAGCCAAAATCCCGGGTAATGTCCATGTGATGATGAACCGGGATTCACGAATGTGGAAGGAAGGTGTATTAGGCAATACATTGTAATCCTTGTTTTGTTAATAAATCTTAATTCTAATTATTCCTTGTTAAAAAGTAACACAATGAGGTGATCATATTCGTAATTTATTTTTTATTTTGTTTCTTCTTCTAATTGTTTGTTTTATTTTTAACTATGTGATATTCTTTTTGTTATCGCATTTCAAGGGAAAGAAGGTAAATAGTATAAATATTTTCGCGAGACGAGGTATTATTCCAATATTCGCGCGTATTAATGGAGAAAATAGCAAAATGCTTACTCAGAATTGTCGGACTGAATGGTGTACGATGGTAATATTCTCCACCGGTAAGAATTTGATTTCGCGATGTTTTGAGTTCATTGTCCCGTGGTTGGTCCAACAATGAGAGGATCCAAAATTAATTTAACTCACTTGAAGTGGAGAAATATGCAAAATTACACATCGTGACTTATCACATAAGTAACAGAGAGATTTTTAACAGTGAAATTAAATTTAGCCAGTTCATTGTACAATTCTATTACGTGGAATATCCCAGAAATTTTAATGTCATATATGAGAAATAGAAAGGATTGTTCTATAAGAAAAACAAACGCTTTAATGTACATTTTTATCTGAAACTGTACAACATACATTATCAATGTTGTAATATTTGGAAGGAGTTTTTCCTGTGATAATTTGATTTGAAAAAAGTTTTCAATTTTCCTATCAATAATCATGTCTTAGAAAGGCCCATTTCCTATCAATAATCATGTTTTACGAAGGTCCATTTACTCCTAAATAAAATCTACATTCAATTCTAGGAGACATTTTTTTTAAAAGTACCATTTAACAATGTTTTAAAGATTCTGGAAAAAGGTACATAATTAATACAAATTAATACAAACTTGAGAAAACGAATTTATAAACGTAGGTTTCGCGACTGAGTCAATATATATTTATTTGTCCGGGACAAGCCGCGACTCAGTGGACTGTATGTTCTCAGTAGTAGAATTACATCTCAGTAGTAGTTCAGTAAACTAAGTCACAATTTCTTCCAGTCAATCAAGAATATTTTGAGATAACTAACTTAGGAATTAGAAGTCTTGCCAGCATTATCAGAATGGAATACACCGTGCACAATGTGGAAAAGAATGCTGAATCAATTTTTATTTTAAACACGACGTGTATAGCGCGAAAAACTAAAAACTGTACCAGAAACATGCCTACACAACGAGAATGGAAAAATTGTCTCCTCACTTCAGATTGTCTCCTCACTTCAGACTAGTCATTGGGGTGTACAGTGGAAAATCTCGAAAAGGAAAATCGTCTTAACGAGATACGTGACAATGTGCGGGACAGGGTCTTCAAAATTTGAAAAGGCTCTTCTTAGTATCAGATAGCCGAAAACATTTTCTGGAGAATCATATAATTCGTACATTTATATTGCGTATCCTACTAGAACAAATAAAATACCAATGACATATACCGCCGATTTGGTAACATTTCATATTTGAAATTCATTTTGTGGCATTCTCGTGGTGTAAAATTCAATTTACATTTGTGAACGTTGGTGATCTCTTATTATTTTTGTTTTAATTTCTGTATAAAAATGTGATTTTGGTCAACAAATTGTTAAATACGATTTTATTTAAAACACAAGAAAGGCTTTCTACAGGTGTGTTTCTCTACAAGAATCACGTCACCGTAAGTATACTACCAGGATTTTCTTCTGACTTTCCTCATACACTCAGTGTTCTACGTCACAATCATTTGAAACGCTGAAACTGAGTAAAATAGAGAAAATGATGCAGTTCATTCCTTGTCTTCCGACTGTACCATGGCCTCATGGAGAGCGATGTGAGAAGAGTTACCGCATCGTGTGACGCGGGTGTGATCCTATGGATGCAAGCGAGATACAGCGAGCATCAGTGTACATCGTGCTGAGGGTCGAGTGGCCACGATACAATGGTGGGCAGGGCACGACACGTTCCCGATGGATGAGGGAGATGGCTCAGTGGTGTACGCAGAAAATGTCTCGGAGGAGGCTTGAATCTCCGAATAATCTGAGGCTGGGGATATGAAGAGTACCAGTTACTCTTTTAAACTACATAGTAATCTATGACAAAAATTATTGAAAATTTACTTATAATTTTAAATGAAATTTTGCTTGAAAATAAAAAAATGAAATAACATTTTGTCGCTCTTTTTTATATTTTACTTAAAACTGTATTATTCAAATCCCCTGAGCACCCTTACGTAACTCTCTGCTAACATTTATGAGCCCACACAAAATGTATAGATTTTTTACAAGTTAAAATCCATCAATTACAGTTATATCACGCAAATAAACCCCGCAAATTAAAAGACTTAATCACTGATCACATCATTCATAATTGTTTTAGTTACCAGGAATACATTCACACGTCATTTTTAACACACAATTATCAATTATTGAAGTGAAGCTGCTGAATCCACTTTGAGGTTAGGAATTTTAGATACTTCTGTAATGGTCATGTAGTGCTTCTTTGTGCCGGCACGCTCCGGTATGCATACCAGTTAACTTTGAACAAAATGTTTTGAATTTCGAATTTAATCTTTAAAAGTGGTAAAAGTGTGTTCCCAGATATTGCTGGATTGAACAAAATGTGGTGAATCATCACTTGATGTTCAAATTGTGGCGTCAGGTAGTATCGATAGAATAACTCTCGATATCCTCCGTACCATAAAATATATCAGTCATTTATGACATAATTATTACAACACAGATACCCAAAAAATGTAGATGATCAAGTTTCTCTTGGATGAAAATTGTTTACGTAACTATTTCAGTGATTTGATGACTTTGTATTGTCAATACCATCCATCTCTTTTCTGATAATTTTTCCGTTACATAACTCAGAGGTTCCATTTTCCGGTACATCTTCTTGTGTTTAGGCATTAATAGACGTAGACAGCAAATAGTTGACATAGCAATATATCTTCCGTTTTTAACGACCCCATTGAGAAATGAAATATTAGACCGCCAAAGTTCGTATGTTTTGTGAATTTCATCGAAGTTCTTAAATCATTATTGAAAAATCGGAATACAAAGCGCGTTAAAAAAAGAAATCTACTTTTGAAATTGTGCGCAAATGCTGTACAGTATGAGTTTGCGAACAATGGCTGCACGTAGAGGCAATTGATGGGTAAAGACACAATTTGTCACATTACGGGAGATTGATCGGTTACCGAGTTAGAGTCAAGTAAACACGTGCGGTGACTTCTGTGCCAGAGAAAATAATGGGCTTCCTGAAGCAGAGTTGTAATGTTAAATTTTTCGTAAAATCTGTCTCTAAAACGTGGGTGATGTTCTAGTAGGTCCATAAGAACCGCACATTACATTGCGAGTTGTTTTAGCGTTTCATTTCGGCGGAATACCGATCGATGAAAGTCAAAGATCCTCACCATCAACAAACCATGAAAATATTGACGCTATTCAATCTTTGATTCGTGACGAAGGTCAGGCAGTCAACAAGAAGTTTTACGTGAGAGTTCAAAGACGTTTACGTGGTGATGTGTGCCGTAAGAGGCCTACGAAAGAACAAGAAGTGGAATATGCATCACGACAACACAAGTCTTTGCTCGTTGGGCTATTTTGGGCCAATAAAGGAACAGCCGTCCTTCCCCCTCACCTTACCCCCCAAATAACCCTCCAGGAGTCTTTTTACTCTTTCCCAAACTAAAAATCACCTTAATAAGACGTCTGTTTTAAAGTTTAGAAGAAATCGCGGACGCAACCACAAGCCATCGCAGCAAACGAGTTCCATGGAGCACATAAACAATGGACGAAACGATGAGAGGCAAAGTAAGCAAGGGGGAGTGCTTCGAAAAAGACAACTATATGTAAAGGTATAAGTACTCTAATAAATATTTTATGGCGAAAGATCGATCTTTTTTTGAACGCACATCGTATACAGTTAACGCTCGATTAATCATATGGGATTAAACCCTCGAAATTACAATAAACTTATTTATGGAATTCTGAACGCCAATAATGGACAAAAAGTATTCTGCATAGAACAATAGTTTTTTCTCGGAACTGATCGCGTACCATTATTTTAATATAGAGACACTATAAACATATTTTCCCCAAAAAAATGATTCTAAACTTCATTTCCCACTTTGAAACCGCTCCTTCTCTCCTGCTTAGTGCATTTCTGTGAGAAGGTAGCTGATTTGCACGGTCCTCCGGGGTCGTTTCCTGGACTACACCCGTAACCAAACGCAACTTTGTTCTTAGACGGCAGTAATTAAGATATGCGTTTATTCAGTGAACATATGGTTCTACAACAAATGATAAATTTTCTAACGCTAAATTTCCTGTAGAATGTGAATCTGCCACTAATTTGTCGGTTGCAGATCTAAGTCGTTAAATAACGAGAGAATCATTAATAATGAATGAAATATCTTATTTTTATTGAATTTTTTTAAATATAAAAAAATAATTGAAAATTTTTTATTAGGAGAAATTAGCGTCTGAGAATCATTGAAGGAAATATCGAAGTAAAAAGAAATACTATGTTTTTAAAGGATAAGAAAGAAAATGATTGAGAAAAATCGTAGAAAAACATCTTGAGGGATTGAAATTTGGAGTTTACTTTTAGGTATAGATTCGATAAATTATTCGAACCGCTTTTCTAGACCAGAACGTACAAACCTGACCCACTGACATGGAATTGTCGTCATCTCAAAACAATGATAATTATAATTTTTGTAATAAAATGTTTAATTACTCGAAAAAAATGACTAAAAGTAAAATATTTCCAATGCACGAATATGTGTATTATATGTTCCCCAAATCCAATCCATGTAGATAATCATCATTAATCACAATCATTTATATGGGGAATAAATTAAGCTATAAATAATAATATTTAACTTCCAAACATATTTCACCAATGGTTTCAAACTTGTCTCATCACTACGATTTCTCAGCATTTGTTATAATTTAAGTAATAATTTTGCCTCCAATGTGTCTGAAATTAAAATAGATAAATGAGTATTTGCATCAGAGAAGTCCAAAGAGAAAATTTTGTTTAAAGAAATAATGGTTGTAAATGGTAGAATTTGGTAAGTATACGCCAAATTACTTTATAACGTAGCAAAAGTTATTTGAGGACTCTAGTTGTTGCAAACCCTAATAAAAAGCTATTTAATGTTTCATGATTAAAACAATTTTTAAAGGAAAACAATCTTTGAAACATTTAAAATGTCTTTCCAATAAATTTTGATAAAGAGGTATAATTAAGAAAGTTGTTTTGATAATACAAAACAAAGTGTTCCATGTCAAAGTGTGTTGAGCTGATGTAGAATTACCCGTGTTATAGTTCGTGAGCGGAAATCCTAGAAGAGGGTAGTAACACTGTGAAGGAGTGAGAGTTATCACTTGCAGAATATTTAGTTCATATACTCTCCAGGAGCAAGAACACAACAGTGCATAAATTGATTACTAGGTTAAACGTTGAGAATGGCTAGTTGAGCTTGAAATTGCAGCGATAATGATATATACAAATGTTATTTGAATCTATTTTCACTTGGAAACGAATCGTGAGAATAAATTCGATGAAGGCATGTTGGTAATATATACAACTGACATATATACACAAGTCGACATGTCAAAACGCTAAATATCATAAAGCAAAACTGGATATCGTTAGGTTATTTTATGCCCATGCGTAAGTACTCGATACCAAGGAAGAATAAAGAATCTAATGCAAATATACACAGCTCTTTCGAACCAGTCTGATTTCTGAATAATTCAAAACCTGAAATTTACATTAGCGTGCAAAATCCTATACAATCAGTGGTTCAACCATTACTTTTACAAAAGTCAAGATGAACGTTAGGGTTGCTATCTTGATGCCTTTTGAAAGCCCTATACTGTTTCAAATTTGTGAATTTTTCAACAACTGGTAGCTATTTTATATAGTGTTTTTATATAATTTCCTGATAAAATTGGAATAAATATGTGAATTCTGTATTAAGCGGGAAATATGAAGGAATACTTGCAACAATGCGAAGGAGTTTGTTATTGTATGAATCCGTGTATTCTAGTGTATAGGATATGGAAAAAGTTAATTACAAAATCGGGATTGGCCTAGAATAAGCTCTATGTGCTGTTATGTAGCCAAGCGGAGGTAGTGGGTAATTCTAACCCGTGGTATATCTCTACTCCATTCCCTTGAATATATCGACCTTACTTCCTTTTGAATCACACTTTCCTTCATTTAATCGACTGTTCAATGGTCGTTTGGACTCATTGTTCCTCGTGGTTTGTTTGAATTTACACCGGTCGTTACCACTATGCTATTGTGACCTTTCAACCCCTTCCATTCTTCATTTGTGGCTACATCCGATGCACCTAACCACCTATTACATAATTACATTAATAATTAATTTCGTTCGTTCATAAATAATAAACTTAACAATTTCGTATCACTTGATTTTAGGTGACGTAATCTCTCCCGTCGATATTAACTTTCATTTCTCACCCTACGTGTTGAAAAATAGAAATGTGACATGCTCAAAGCTAGATACCAGTTTATAACGTTTATTGTAATGGAAAATATCTTTCTTAATTTTTTATTCGAGAAATGTTTCGGTCATGAAAACTATGATACAGTAAAATCCCGTGATCTTATAACTGTTGCTTAAGTTTGTGTTTTGGTCTTACTCTCGAGCGGAAGTCTTCAAATAAATCATCGTATTGGATAAATTTTAAAAAATCCAAAGGAAAAGTATGTTCCGAGAGTTATGTAGTATAGCCTGTAGGAAGATCTGTCTCCTGAAAGAAACTCGAGAAAGTGAAATGAAACACCATTTTTTTTCTAACCGTGTTTAACAAGCTGCAGCTGATGAAGTTTTGTTTTCGTAAATGGCAGTTTCTTAATTGACGTAGGAAACGCCAGGTCATTGCCCTAAAAGTTTCAAACAACAAAAAATTTTGTATTCTTCATGCTTCTTTTATTCCTGCGTTGAATTTCAGAACGAATGTTTGAAAACCGAATGTTTTAAGTTTTCCGTGTACGTTTCAGAGATACAGGAGTAAAAAATACATATACATTTCGTGCCAGTGTTAACCCACGCAACTCAAGATTCCGTAAATTGTGCCCCGAATTCTTGATCAATGTGTAATGAGTTTTGAAAAATCTAGAGGACTTCGTGTTAATAAAATAATTGTTATGATATTCTTTCACAATCGATGGTGGAGTTTCTGTGACAGTAGTGGTATCAGCAAGCTGTGATGACTTTTGGAGTAAAGATACGAAACGTTCGGAGATATGTAGATCTTTACTGTGTCATCCGTGGAAGAGTTCAAGCCAAACTTATGAGACGAGTTCTTCAGAAAGGTGGTACTTGAAAGTAGGGGTGGTAAAATAAACTGACCCAACAGAATCTGACCGAGAAATTTTCGGTGTTTGTTGGGTCGGGTTGGTTTCGAGTTGTGAAGTCGGTTAGGATCTAGTCCGAAACTACGTCTTCTAAGGTGTTAACTGAAACGATGTCGTATTCTGTACATCTAAACATATTTCATTTTCCTTCCTCCGTTCTTTGTATTGAAACACGAAAACAATATAACAATTAAGACATTAAGATTCCATAAGTTCTCAAAATTACACAAAAAAATACGTGAACTGTTGCAATCGTTTTTCCCCAAAGACGTAAAATACTATTACAAAGACTATTAAATTGAAACTCTTCAAATCCACGGTTAATGTAAAATATTTCATTGATTTTAATGAGAGTTAAAATGGGTTTCTTTTTCTCATCAAATGTTTATTTTTGGAAATTATTCTTTTAATATTAAATGCGTTAATTCATCTTTTACTTTATCACGGTGTTTTTTCTTTGCTACGGTACTTTAAAAATACCTGATTTAATTTCAAAACCATTTTCATGCATGATATTATTGTTTTTTATCATATAACTATAATAAAGTTTAGTTTTGTTATTCAACATTGGCACGGTTGTGTACATTAACTTTGTCACCTCATCCTGGCCCAGGTTTTTCTCCGGCGTTCCTTCGGGTAGACGCGGATTTCAAGTACAAGCTCCTTCGGCTCTTGTCGAGGGACGGTGGTCTGTTGTAATAATTCATTTTGAATTTTGAGTTATTTTAATAGTTCCGTTTTATAAACAATATTTTCCGAATAAATAGTTTGATAATAATATGTTCTTGTGAAATAACTTTTCTCTTTTTTCTTAAATAAAATTTGCTATTATTTTGTTGATATTATAGCACGTAAATAACAATTTTTAGTGTTATATTAGGAGTGTGTTGAAATGTTATATCCATCGTAGAATATTAAATTCACAAAGAGATTGAAAATAATATTGTAGTTTCGCATCATTCAACAGTCCACTGAATTCATACAATAGTTACAGAGATCTCAAATAATGTATGAGGGAAGGATGGTCATACGCAAATAGGGACGCGGATCAATATCAGTATCAATCGCCTCAAACGTCTTCTTGAATTATACTCCACAGTATATGACAGTTATTTATACGTTTATCTTCCCATTGCGCCAGCGGGCGGAGAGATTGCATGCAAAGAAAGGCAGCTTCATGGCCCAAACCGCCGACCGCTCGCCGTTTGATTTAATTAATCTGAATATTTATCAATCGCCGAATATGTCTTTGCATGATAATCAGATATACCTTGCATAAGCTACGTATGTTTACCTCTTGAAATGTGGCCTCGTCCTCTGAGAGTTTTATTTTATTTCGTGGTTTCTATTTTTTCTTAAACGTATGTTGCATGCCATAAACTGTGTATTCCTTTATTGCATGTAGTAGGGTTTTTATTTTTATTTCAGTTGAGGAAACACACACACACACACATTTTATATTCTCTCTCCTTTTATGATTCTCTTTATCTCTTCAATAAAAAATAGTAAAAAAATAGTTTAAAATATAGTTTGCAAGTTAGTTTATTTATTTTTAACATTAGCGGTGGTGCTAATCAAGAAACACGTTTATATTTTGCATTGCAGGTTGGGAAATAGGGAGAATAGTAGTTTTCGAAATCAGATGTAGAGAGTAATTTTCCTCCCTTTTTAGAGATCAAGTGTGCAAATTGAATCAATTTCGAAATAAAACTATATTTGTATAAAAGACCAAAGACATGGACAGTTATCTTCTTTAAACGAAGAGTTATCTTTTTCGTAATTCCAATTATACTCTTGCAACTTTTCTTTCAACAGTAATAATAATAATTATTATTATTTCAACAGTTATTAACAATTTTTCAGTAGTAATTCTTGACAACTATTTAAGGACTATAATCAAAGATAGTCTATCTTCGGAAATGGAGTTTGTGTAATTGAATAGGACGCAATTCATAGAAAGCACTTCACTTTCGAAAAGTGGGAAAACATTTCAATCATTGAATGTCTCCGGAAATTCGAAGAAGATACTACAAGTACATATTCATTTTATTATTGATCATTATAGTACTCAAGTTCAACGAGTGTCTTTTTTGAAATAAAAGTATGGAAAAAATGTCAAACATTGTCACGACCTCTATGACATTAATGAACTTATTATCAACGCTTCGCTCGAACATTTAGCATAATATTGGACTGAATATTCATTTATCAATCATGTTGTCACATCTTATGCAATAAACTGGATGTTCGATGCTAAATTATAACAGTTTCAGAATGTATTACCGTTTTGTTGGGGAAGTTTTGAAACGGGATTCATGGAATTAAATAGACTGTATACTGTCGGTGTACGGTAATTTTTACCAGCTTGTTATCTTTGTTCTACAAAACATGCGGTACGCCATAGCCCACTCAAAAACAGTTTTATCAAATAGGAAGGTTAATTCCCTTAATCCTTTTGTCCCTTGCTGCTGGAGAGTCATTTAGTTTATTGACTCCGTCATAGTCAAACTCAGTTTGCAACTGGTATTAAAAATAAAGTGATTATTATTTATTTAATTCATCCGGAAACAAGAAATGTACAACTTTATGTTGATTTTGTAAGTTCTGTGTTCTTGCTTTCAGATGAAACATAGAAGTAACAAAATCTCTTTTTATAATATGTTATTATCTCGTAAAATAAGCTGCATAATATTAAGGTGTGTTCTGTTTATATGTAATAATACCATAAGGCAGTTCTGTCCACAGAGAATTAAATATTTTGACATTCTAAAATTTGTATAAAGGAATGCNATATATATATATATATATATATATATATATATATATATATATATATATATATATATACTACTTATGGTATGGTACTACGTGGTATCGTATGGGAGAATAATTTTTTCCTGAAAATGAGTTACTTTCCGTATCTTTTGAATCGATATTGTTTTTTAATTGCAATCACGAATATATAATGGAGGTCACGGGACGCTCTGATGAAATGAGAAAATTTGTATTCGCCGTTTTCGTCGGGTCGGCTGTTGACAACAATGTCTCGACAGAACGGTCGAGTTGCGTACCTGAAAAGTGGAATGCATGGATTATCCCCTCTAATAGGGTCGATTTACCTGGTGGTTGCTCGAAGGGTCCCGTCGAGTTGCGAACGTAAACCTTTCCTCATTCTTTTCCTCCACCAGCGCAGGTAAGAGTAAGGAGATAATATCCTTTCACTGAGTCATTGCAAGACGCTCAGTAAGTCATGCCATTTTTAATATTTGTTACTTAATTTTGCTATAAACAATATATTGGAATCTGTTTCCAATTTCATAAAAAAAGAGTCCAAACTCGACCACATTGCGATAAATCGTAAAATACTTATTGGTTAATGCATACACACTGGCAGTAATACATACTTTAAAGTGTAAAAAAAACATTTTAATCGTAATGGTAATTTTAATTGATACATGACGTATATGTACATATTTATTAAGTGTACAACATTTTGACAAAATATTTGATAGGTTCGTTATTTCTTTATAAAACAGATTTATTTTATACCGCAAATGCTTATCGACACACCATAACATTTGTTTGATATATATTGATAACTCGATAATCGCCCAATTTGGCATCATATTATCTCCTAATGCTATTAAATGATTATAAGTTTTTTTCATTTTTCAGATAATTTTAAGTACTAAAATATTAAGAAGCCAGATTTTAATTTAATCTTCTAATTTTTTTAAAATAAAATTTTTAATTTTAGTATTTCTCTATGAGAAATGCTTATTTTTAAGAAGTATATTTAAAATTTAGTATGATAGAAGAATATTTTCATATAGTAATAAAGGATGGTTAATTCCAAACAGACGAACTATTCTCTATAATATAATAATATCACTTCTAGTGGTGTCGGATAATTTTTTTTAAGTTCACGAAAGTGTTCATCTGACAGAAACAAAAAAATCAGACAGTAACTTTCTAATGTTGCATTCTAAATAAATATAAATCTGTATTCTAACTTTAAAAAGATGAATTAAATAAACGTTTTATAATACTCTTGCTCTTGGGATGGCAAATGCTGGTCGTAGGTCCCACGGTTGGCTGTGAAGAGAAGGAAATTAACGTAGGAGCCGAGCTGGGGCGCAACTCGACAACGACCTCCTGCGAGACCCTTATAATCCTCTTAGACATTTCTTGGCCGTGGGCCGCAACTGCATCATATCAATGTCACGGGTATATAGGCTAGTGGCAGGTCGTGTTGCTTACGATCGAAGTTAGTTTACTGTTCATATCACTTTCTTCATAAACACCTTTTTTGCTACAAATTTAATTGATGGAACTCGTAACTATTATTCATAAAAAGGACATGCAAATTAATTAGATGTAAAACAAATACTATTATTAGAGTTTTGAATGATTTGACTAGCATTACCTGGAAGAAAAAAACATAGAACGCGCTGTAGTGTTTTGTCTTTTATGTGTAATTGTGTGGCAAGTATTTAGAAAAAAGGAATACGAATACGTTCATTTTAGACTATGGAGTACTGATTGATTGCGTGGACAGTCGTGATCGTTCATTTCAAACTGAGTGATTTCAGATGTTTGTAGAGGGAAGGATAATGAAGGGGCACATACTTAGAGCGCCCATGCAGCAGACTGACAGCTGAAACAGAGAAGAGGTACTAAGAGTCGGATAAACAATTGTGCACGAATAGTTCTTTTTATAGAAACAAATAATTTTTTTAAGATAAAAAGGGTCACTGTGTCCGTAATTTGAACTTCCCCCGACAATTTTTGTTTATTTCTTTACTTAATGAAACCTACATATACGAATAAAATATGTTGCTCATTAACCCAAACACTACGTTACAATCATTGGGTACAATCATAATTCAAGATCCATTTAATAAAGACTTGAATCGTTACGCAATTATAAATTAACTTAGCTTTAACCAATATAGAAGAAATGCCTATATATAAAAAAAACGAAATCTAAGTTGATATTAAATGATCCAATACGTATTTTGAAATTCCATCGAAAATCAATCAAATGCTCACCATATGTAAGATACCACTATTCTATGGAAAATAATATTTCGGTATCGGAGGGAGATGGGTTTGAACAACCTGTGAGTATATAGTTCAATTGTCTTCATTTTTTATATAAAATCACAGATATGTACATCCTTAGTGAATGTTGCCAATTGTACTTTGACGAATTATCAAAAGATTCTTATTAATATAATTTTTTCCCGTTCTCGCCATGATCAACTTTGTACTTTATATATTTTACTTTCATCTTCTTACCTATATTTAAAGCGAAACAGGTTTGTGGTTCCCTACCTCAACATGTTCACAGGACGAGTCAGACATCTTCACTACGACATTTAATATAAGCAAACTCACACCTAATGAACGACCGAGCTTCGTTTTTGTTAAAGAAGTTTGGTCCGTCTTCTTCGAAAACCACCACGATGATATGTATACTAGAATGTTGTCTGACTCAGGTGTCCAGACGGTGGGAAAGGATTCGGTAATGACACATCGGCATGCACGAAATATCCGGTTACTTGAAACAATGTGTATTTGCAATTCAAGCAAAGCGGATTCAGTGAAGCCACAAAACTCATACATTGTGACCAGAACAGACTTTGAATTTAAGTCTCTCCAGGCACACGAAGATATAAAAGGATTATAATTCTGAATTTTTCTCCCAAATAAAAATTCAGAATTTTTTTATTAACTTACAAACAGCGTGCCTGCAACTTTGCTTCCTTGTATCTAAGAATTTTTGTATACTCGATTTTTTTTCTTCTATATTCTTTGTTACATGCTGAAAAAGTATACTCCTTCAGTGAATATGCATTGCGAAAAAGATCATGCTAAAAAGTAATTGATAAATTTTTCCCTGAAATTTCGACCAATAACGTAGTGACACTTGGAATCTTGGGAGATCTTAGGGAATCGTGGAATCTATTGGATGAATAGTGCACGTTTATCGTATTATTGATTTTACCAGTTCATTAAGTTTGTTAATTTTGTCATTGCAAAAATTGACCACCTCTCAAACAATCCTTCAAAAAACATGAGAAGTCTTAGATTTTCGTATTTTAAACTATAAAGCTTTTCTATATCTTCTTAAAATTTTCCAGACTTTCTTATTAGGAATATTCCTCGTTGGTTGATCTAAATAGTGACATTAAAAGTTACTGCAGCACTACGTACATAACATTGGTAGTCAATACGACATGAGAAAATGTCACATCTCTGATGTTAACAGCTTGGGAGGAGCTTTTGTGCCTGATATTTGTTTATTTTTTGTTTAATATTATAAATATACGTTAAAATACTATCTGAAATATTTCTGATATGCACGTTACCTTCACACGGTTGGGTTCTTTAATCCACCCAGATATTCCCTAGTTTTCACAGTTTACTTCGCATGGATTAATTGGATATAATTTTTCCTTGCTTGTTGTAGTAGAGTATTATTTTATGAGACGTAAATTTTTCAGGACTTATAAGTTCATGATGGCATAGTCTCAAAAAAGTATTTGGCTTCCGTTAATTTCATGAATTGATTGTTCAAAAATAGAAATGTATTATTTATGAAATTGTGAGCTTCGAAGTTCATCAAACATATCGAAACTCAAGGTTTTCTCCCATCATAACATCTCAAGTTTCGTGTCTGGCTCTGCGAAGATGAGTCATGGAGTGTCTTAAATTTAACCTTTGGCTCTCTGTTTGCAGTGGAGGCAACTGTTGATTTGCGATTTGAAATTGGTTGGACAGACTAATGTAATTGCAATATTTAGAATAATTTATTAACCTATGTTTCGAATTATCAGATGCAGAATTAATGTTTTAATAAAGTAAATTTTAACACACAATCTCGTTTTTGTGTGGTCTGTGTACAGGATATATCTAATCATAGGAGACATAATTAAGAAGGCATAATATATTTTTTATATTATAAAATCATTAATTTATATAACGAGGGCCATATCACGCGAAATTTACAACAGGCAATGGAATATTTGATTAGATTCGGAGAGAGATATAAAATAATTTCCAAACAGTACGCAGTAAAGGGGCTGAACTTTGAACATATGTTGTAATTTTGTTGCTGAACTTGGAACATCGATTTCCCAAATAAAACATTACACATACCTTTTTTGTCTTGTGTTCTTACTCTGTCTTAGTGTCATTTTATCTCATCCTAGAGACGTATCCGTTCATATGTATTTTTGTTTCAATTAATGTACCCTATAATCCCTCCAATTTTTGACATGAAATTGAGGGACATTCCGTATTTCACAGAAATTTTGCGGAAGTCTGAAATTTTGTTCTGTGTGGTTTTTAAGGTGGTAATGACAATGTTCAACATAGTAAACCCCGGAAAAAATATAGGAGATATGAAAAAGTTGCTAAATACAACTAACTTTTTTATGTTTCACGTGGCGTTTTTATGGAATAGATGGGGGTAGCGAGGGTTAGATTTAAATTGCGTTTATTTCATATTTCCTGAACTGTTTTGTGGTTAATATGGTTGTAAATTTTATCTTTATTAATTTTGTAAATAGATTTCCCTCAAAAAGTGTTTAAAGTTTTCATACAATAACCCAAGAAAGGCAAGATATTTTGTGGTTCATTGAGTTTTTGTAAAATTTGCCGAATCTTCTCAAGGGGACAAATTTGAAATTAGTAATTATCATCCTCAAAACTTTCAAGGAGCAAGAAAAAATCGAACCTTTAAAGCTTCTTTAAGTAGAAGCTGTTTCTAGCACTGTGAACTATTTATGAGTTGTTGAAGGAGAAGTAATAAATTCTGAATTCAAGGGGATATTAATACAGAGACATAGATTATCACCTCCTTGGCGCGTTTTACAAGCTAGGAACCGTTGATGAAGAGAATATGTGGTAATAAATGTTCGAAATAAAAACCCTTTTGAATGAAAATGTAATTCCTTTCATATACATATTTTCCATTTTCCATTGCAAGTCATTTTAGTACGTTTGTAACATGCTCAGTTTCACGCAAGCGAATCGTCAAATAAATAAATTCGTGTTCCTTAATATCCGATGGTTTAACAGCCTTGTTGCACAATAAGAGTCTTGTAAGTGGGTCTGTATAATATTTCTTTGATGCGTCACATGACTTTTTGTAATAATGTTCTCACTGTCAATCAGCAGTCTCGTTCATTATTCATCGTTATAATATGACCACCATCGGCTTGTCATGCACAGTAGTCTTGTTCAGAAAGTAAACGACCGAAATGTACATTATATAAAATATATCATAAACTCGGTATCGCGAGTATGAAAAATTACATATGCCTTACATATTAATATATTTATTAATAAACTAAATTAACGTTCATTTGATATCTAAGTTTAAAAATTACGGCATGTTATTTACTGAGATAATTTAAATTAATCAGAAAATATTTTTAATAAGTTGAAAAATGTGTTAATTTTTTTTTCGTATAAATGCAGGAAGTATGGTGTTACTGATCACGACATAGAAAATTTTATAGAGGTAGTAAAAAACAAAACACAAACCCACAAATATTTTCGTGTTATCCTACATAATTATGCGAGCAATAATATATCTATGATGTATATTTCTGGCAAATTTCTCGAGAACGGCTCTAACGAAAAAAGAAATTTACACTCCTTTAAAAATAATTATCTTTTCAACAGAATTAAATTTTGTGCGAAAATATATTTTCTGAGTCCACTGTAGCTGACGGTGATTGCTACTTTGACGTCTGATTAAACCGGCGCTTCGTCCTCTCATGCCTTCGGCAGACAACATTCGCCGGCGCCTGGAGGTAGAAAGGCGCCTCCAAATAAAGAGTTCCACCATTCCACTCCATTTCTTTTCAAGCCATTTGATTGAAGTCGCTACAACCAACTTCTGTACGGGAGTTATCAACAATCTCGAGTATTAGACTGTCAAGTACTGGCAGGGCTTTCCGCTTACGGTTTATCGAACAGCAGGAATCACGAGTAGCGAGAGTAATGATAAATGCGGGCAATGACGGGATCTACGAGATAAAATTAATCAAGTCAACTTGCTCGAAGCAGGTCTGTATCGCATCGTCTGACTGTGAAGGGATTTGGAGCAGTCGTGGCAGGAGCTAAACATGAGTGTGGATTGATGAGGAGCTAGGTTTCGTTTTTATGCTTTCTTTGACTCTGTCTAGATTGAGGAATGGTTCCAATGCAAATTCAAGGGAAATTTTACCCTTCTGTGTTCACTTAAGGTATTACATCCAAGTTGACTGAAGCTAATTGGAAATATACACTACAGGAGTTCTAATTGATCAATAGTATGCTGTAATTATTTTTACTCTTGGATGAGGACAATTATTTTGTGATTTTAGAACTTAATAGATTTAGATAGTCGTTTGACTCCTTCTTTGACAGGGATCGCACTGTCTTCAGTCATGTGATAGGGCTGCCATTTCCCTTTAGAACAGTATTTTACGCAGTTTTAGGTGAATAATTCTTGTAAATGCCCCGTCAGGCTTGAAAATCATTTCATTCCTATTTCCATTTGCTATGTTTTACTAGTTTTTTTATAAGTTAAACCGATACTTGTGTCAGGATATCAAAATATCACAAACCAATGGAAGTTTCTTCATACAAGCCCATAGTAATGTAAAGTCAAATCATTCAAAATTTTGAGCTGTAAGGCCATAAAAATTCATCGCCACTGAATAAGAAATAGTTCAAACTATCATTTGGAACGTTTTTGGGGGTAGTCGCTCTGACGAATACAATACCTTATGTTCATAAATTATTTTCAAGTTCAATGATGCTTGTCGTAAAGAAAAAAAAGACTTTGTTTCTCCAATAAGACAACGCTTCTAAAAGTTTGAATGTCAAATTATTTAGTCAGATATATTTTGTTAGTCTTTCGTAAAAACAAAATTATTAGGAGTTTGCCTCATTCGCCCTTTCCGATTACGTTATTTTGGTTCTACAAACTCTGTCGTAGAAATCATTCGTGAATTCACATGACGAGACCATACCTCTGTAACTCCTAAAACAAAAAGCTCCTGGGTGTTAATGTGAAACGAATCTTTTTGCTCTTTTCTAATATAATTAGGTGCAAAAGTCACTAATTTTTGCCAATCCATTAACTTTCGGAACACGATCTATGCTTATTTTAAAACAGTAAATGCTTTGGGAATAAAATTCTTCTCCCCTGTCTCGGATGTATCGCAACGCAACTTATTTCTGCTCTTGTTTCCAACTCCAAGAAGTGTGACTAAAAGTTTCATCTAAGTTGTTCAGTACATTTTATCTCAAAAACTAAGTTTTTGTAAAATTTATCAAGAAAAGTTATCATCAGTATTAAATTAGTCAAAAGTTGGAGTTAAGGAGACAATTGTAACTACATTACACACTAACAGAAATAACGAGCAATATTAATATACATTAATTCAATAAACATTTGTATATGTAATTAATAGTACAGTAATATACAATATTTCAATGGCGATTTAAGAAATAATTTTTGTCCGAATTTGCTGGTGGTGGTGAACTAACATGGTGAATAAACACTACTAGAAAAAAAACAATATTCTTGTCAAGACAGAAATGGTAGAACGTGAAGCATTTAGAAAATAAATGTGGAACGTCTAGAAATGTTAAATGATCCTAATATTTTTCCATTTTAACTTTTGAATGTAGGTATAGATAATAGATTGGAGTAATTTTGGAACGATTCAGAATGGCTGTTGATTCGTTCATTTGCTCTCTGAGGTTACAGAGTCATTCGTGTGTCTTTCATGCGTCCACGTGTCGATAACATGGATCTTCCGAAACCATAAATGGGGGATTCCCCAGCTAGCAAAGTGTATTCATAAAGTTATGAGAAGTTAATAAAAAGTGCTTTGGCAAATCGTTTTTAGCAACAATAAATTTTTATTTTATTTATATTTAAAAAATATGTTAATTCAAGTTTTATAGATTTACAATAAAAATATATGTAAAAAAGTGGCACTCAGTTCTCGATTGCTTGGTCCTGCCAGTTAGCAGTAATTTTTTTCTATTTTCCATAGAAGTATGGAAGAGCAATATATTCTAATGTTAATATAAATATTCAGAATACAAATGTTTAATACAAGAATGGGTAATCAGGTAAATTATTTTCTAGCTAGCAATAAGATTGTTAGAAATAAGGTTTCTGTTTCGCGTTTTGAATACTCCGCAGGTAAACTTTCTTCTGAATAACCATTTGCTTCTATATGTTTCCCATCGATCTAGAAAATGCATTATGAAATCAAAATATATCTCTTTATCTTCATTTATGCAAATTATATGAATTAAGCTCTTTCAATCTTTACGGTTTTATAGTTTGAGGCAAGTATTTGTACCAAAACGTAAGAAAGAATTAAATGTAAGAAAGGAAATGAATACTTCATGAATAAGAAGAGTATTTCAAGAACACGATACCACCGTTAAGTAGAGAAACGGGAATGGTTAAGTTTGGGTTGTTTCTAAGTTATGACTGTTTTGAATTTATATATACTATGTCTCATTCTTTGCCAAAACCCTGTGGATTTCCCCTGTCAGGTACTGTATCTTCTTAAAAAATTTCAAACCATCATTTCTCTCGAATTCCCGGAAGAGAACAAAGCAGAGGAATATGTGATTAGTTGTTTTCGGCAGCGATATGATTATGGACTCTGAAAATCCATCTTGAATGCATGTTCTGTGGGTAAGTATTTGCATTCTGACCTTTCTTTTCGTTTGAAAGGGGGTTTCATCAGAAGTGTCCATCTTTATAAAATTACCGTCATTATAGGAATCTTGGACTCAAGTTTCATGTATAATTACAGACATTCGTGTCTTGGCTTACTAATAAAGGAACAAAAATGATTGAAGAAATGAACTTTGTAAAAAAGTATCAATTTACGTCTGGGACTTAACAGCCTTCCTTTGCATTCAGTGGTTGATTCTTAAGTTTCAAACTGGATTCTTCAAACGTCCTATTTCGCAGAATTAGAAAATATATTATTAAGGACCATCGTTTGGATAATTTCGGTCACATAAGTAATTCTCGATTTGAGTCCTGAGTAAGACATTAACTGTTTTAAACCTGCGTCGGTGTAATGAAATCAAAAAATTCTTGAAAAACGATGAATTACAAGAAAGAAAACTGATTTTCCGGTCGAGGCACTGACATGTATTTTAAGTGATGTTCCGTGAAAATTGATTGCGTAATCATGATAAAGTCTATTTATCATGATTACACAATAATTGAATATAATATTAGAACATTATTTTACGCAATATTTGAATATAATTTATAAAGTACTAGCGAAAATTGATTGTAACTAAAGTTTCGTATGATAATATGAACGTTAACTTTTATTTAGCAAACTATTTTATTGATCTAAACATGGCCGATACTACTTTCCCCCACCTACTTGTTGCGGGCAAGTTTCATTCTGTTCCATATTTAGCAGTAAACAAAACATCAGAACAATTATGAACTGAAGTCCCAGAAATATCTGGCGCGTCAGAACTTTCATTTGTTAGGACTCAACAAATGAGTCAAGTAGCTTCTTTTATTGATGTGATATTTAAATGCTGTTAAATCGGAAAGGATAATATGAAAAATGAAACAATAGAAAATCGTCAACAAATCTTTTAATGTTCTGCAGTGTGATACTGTGTTGTATGATTTATCCCGTCAAGTAGAAAAAGGTATTTGCTTTTCATATGATGGTGATGGGTTACACAAAAGGGATTATTAGAAAACTTAAGTTACTAAAATCAATGCATTCTGGAATTCGAATACAAAACCGATCGAACTTGAAGATTTTGAATGCGATGCAGGAGAATAAATAATGAAGACGTCACCAGTCAAGCTTAAAAGAGATGTCCCCAGAAAACCGTCGTCCATTGTTAGGTTTCCAGTGGATGTAGAATACGCTCAAAAACGTCGGACCTCTGACCCCTCTTCCCGAGCACGAAGAAGCTTGACCTTTCTAATCTGCTTACGTCCTTCTTTGTTTAGCGAGTTGGCAAGTGGGAGCTTAATGTAGATCGCATTTTGTATGCAATGGATCTCCCGCTTGAGTGATGCAGATGGACGTAGTCGGATCTAGATTTTTCAAAATTCTTCAATAGTTTTGAATTGTGCGAATCTTTTGTGTAGCGCTACATGTCTTCAATAGGAATATTTATTATGTGTCCGTTCATTCCTTGAATAATGTTTGGATCTTAAAAAAATCTAAATTGTCAAGTTCTTTTACAGGGTGAGGTTTTTAAACTATGTTTTCCCAACTTATTTCGAACTATTAATAGTTGTTTCAGTTCATAACTGTCCCAGTAACAAAACGTTTCTCCTTGCAACGTCCTCCTTTTGTAATTGGGTTATTTGGCAGTGCATGCCCCATGGCCTGAACCTCGACACATGAGAAACAAAGCATGAAGCAAAAGTAACTAGATAATAAGAACACATATGCCTACTATAAATATATATTGATGCGAATAGGTAAATAAGCGGCGAGAGAGGTTATTAATATTTAGTGTTAGTTATTGTTCTAATTGGGGTTCACCCTGCAAATAATCTGTCTACAACATTAAACAAGAGCTTCCTATTAGAGTTTAATATCCAAACATCCTCTCCAGTGCCGTACACACATCAGATGAGGAGATATGTTCTCTCTCTGAGGATCAAAGCCATTCGTCGTTGTTGCTTTCAACGAGCGATTCATCCTACAATGAAGGTTCTCTTTCTTGATCACTTGCTGTATACTCTTGGCAGCTGACGACCCCATTGAAAAGATATCAAAACCTCTTTGTCGTTGGGTACCGACCTCTATTCTTGAATACTTTACGATGAAACTACTATTCTCCTAATTTTAACCATTACTTCATTTCAACCATTAGTACAATGACAATATTTTCTTCTTATGTTTCAAACTTTTCCGGAGTCTGACTGAATAGTTTTTATTATATGCTAGACAGAATTCTTCTCGCGCTGTTTGGAAGTAATCTGGCTTGTTACGGTCCTAGATAAATAATATTAACCCTAAAAAGCATGCAGAGGTATTTACGACCTCCAAACTGTATACTCTCCTTTTGTAGGTATAATTTAACAATCAAATGGTAGCAAATATTCTTTTCTTATATTCAATGGTCACTGAAAGTAATGCCCATAAATTTGTGGATGTTGATGTAATGTTTGTTGATCCGACTCACTGGGGCTCTTGAATCATATCATATAACCTGTAGTATTCATGAGGAAGAAATGTGACATATATGTACCTCGGTTAACTCCAATTATTGTAAATGAGTAATATTAATTGTGATCCAGACATGCGGGCAAGGGCACAGAGAAACATCCTTAAGGGATGGAGATAGATAAATTTCCAAGAGGAAATTTCACCTATCTTCTTTGTGTATAGTTTTCCTGCATAAATCGTCGTTCTTCTCTTGTGGATGCACAAGCACGATTATTTGTTTACTTCATTGCTATCCATAACGTTAATTCTACTTCTCTACCTTTGCTTATATTGCTTCCGTGTACCCTACACGTGGAGAAGATATGTGATAAGTTTCGGTCAGGTGAAAATGGCGACGAGTGGGGAATCAAACTCCGGAAGAAATATATGCATAATGCACTTTAACACGTAGGTACGTGTGAAACCGGTCATAAAGTGCACTCAGTATAGTGTGCCACTTAGTTCACTTATCTCCTGTATGGGGATGTGTATTAGGTCTTCCGGGGTTTAGGTCTGGGTGGAAATGGTGTACAGTTGTGGAAGAAGAACGGGTGGTGTAGTGGTTAATACTATGCACAGAGAAATCTGTACAGAGTTCGCCTTCCACAACAGTACAGTTCGATTCCCGGCTTGTCACCATTTTCAACTGACCGAAAGTAATCACATATTCTCTACCTTTGTTAATCCATTAAATATTATGGTCTAAGGATGAATTTTCTTATAAATAAACTTAGCTCACAACGCTCTCCAATAACTTACAAAGACGTTATAGCATTTGCATGGAACACACAAATAATGTTTGCAATAATTAATTTTTCTGTAACATGCAGAATCGAATGGTGGAAGGTGAGGATGTTTCGCCACATCCTCTCCTATACAGTATTTCTATTAGTGTGATGATCAGGTTAAGTTATTTGATGAGTAGGTTAAAAGAAAGTTGGGGTTCTCTTTCTCGATTGAAGATTACGAAGTTATTATTGGTGGTTCTAAAAAGGCCATAATGGAAAGGGGTGAGTTTAGTATAGCCACTCATGAGGAATAGGAATTGTGAATACATCCGATCCAGAATTCCACCTTTCATCCTTTGTCTATAAAAACGGGTTGAGCCCAACTTCTCTTTACCTGTTGAGTTATAATTATAATAATATGATATTAAGTTAAAATTATAATAAAAAATGTCTTCCTCATCAATATCCTTCGACAAAATTTCGAAAACACTCCGATCAGAGTAGATACTTCCTGCGTATAAAAAGTTTGCTACACAAATTTGAGAAGTCAAAAACTGTGTAGCAAAAGTCGCATGTAGTACATGTATAAAATTACATAGCAAAATGCTGAACATTAAAACGTTGTACGGCAAAATGTTAGCACAATAATAGCATTTTGCAGCTGAATAAATTATACATCTATTGAAGAAACATACAATGTGGATGCGACGAAATTTCTTCGAGACAAACTGAAATTCTTTTACGTGAGGATGAATTGCAGACAAGTGTCTGTTGTAAATTCACGCTATATTTACTTGTCTTACAACTGCCGAGTGTTCTTATCTAGAGAGGTGTATGACCTGATAACCCGAAACTATTTGGCAAATAGTAATGTCACAAACACCACATAGAATAGCGTAACACTTTCTTTCGCGCGAATGGGTATCACTTTGTGATGAAATATTATGAAGTGTTCTATCGTATTCAAATCATCTTCACTTTGAAAGAAATACGAGATGAGCTGCTTTAATAAAGTGAGCGTCAACCGGTAAACGTTGCCTATCCAGTATATTTATCTCCAATAATTTATAACGTGATTGTCCTGTTTGAAACATTTTTCAGCGCACATTCCGCAGGTTTGTGAAAAGTCGAAAGAAGTTTGATTACTGGTCACCTATTACTATCATTGCTGGATACACGTCTGCGTAAAAGATTTTTAGAATGTTTACTGTATTCTCAAAATAGCAAAATCACACTTCGGTGTCACAAATCACATTTCGTTAAATTTACCAGGAGTTCTTTTGTGATACGATGAAACTTAAGAAAATAATTTATCAGAAAAATTTATTTATACAGAAGAAGTGATGTAAATACTCGTGACTATCAAAAAGTAAAGTAATGGTGTCCTGAGCGTATGAGTATTTTATTATCTTTCTCCCTTATTCACTTACATATTCACTACTTCATTAAATTAGAGAAAAATCTTTAATATAGGAAATTGATATTTTGACAGTATTGTAAAGACCCAATAAGGAAAGATTCTACGAAATTTTAATTTTAAAGCAATGATTAAAGTGAGATGTATCTTTTCGAATTTACGTTAAATATAGGGAACAAATCAGATAAGATCACGGTTTTCGTAAGTAAACGCGCTATTTTTATCTTCACTGAATTATAACGAAGGGTAACCATACCACAACAACAAAACGCTCGTGGGTAGGCTTGTTCTGTACATGTCGAGAGGAAATTAATGGTAGTATTTGTTCATGTTTTGTTAAATATGAAAATAAACAGACATGCTTTATGTATTTTACATGAGTGGCGAGTGCATTAAATATTAATATGTATCGTTTACGATTCCTTCGTCCATGAGAAAGAGAAGTAACCCAACGTGGAAAGTTGTAAATAAGATTTATGAATATGAGGTTGTACTGCAACGAATGAGATGTCCGTTTGAGGATGAATGCCATGATCGCATCTCAGAACATAAATAACAAAACTCATAACAATAAGGAAATATTGTAGAATAAAATTATTATCATTATCATATTGCTAAATTATAAACTTTTGCGACATTTACATAGGTAAATAACTGGATTCCATTCCCAATGTTACAGTTAGGATTTTGGCCTTCCTCATGTGTTAACATAAATATTACAGTAACCTAGTAACATGTCATGAATGAATTTATATAATAAGAAAAATATATATAAAAAACAGAAATAATTTACAGAATTATCGTGATATAAAATATCCGAATATTTTTCTCCGTGTTCCCGAGTTTAAATTCCTCATTGATATTTTCATGTGTCCATTGGAAAATGTAACGTTTTATAAAATAATTATAAATCTTAAAATGTTACACATGAATATCACAAAGGGAAATTTAAACGTCAGTGGAAACACGGGGAAATTATCCCTCTTGGCTAAAACGAATTTGTATACACTTGTTAACGTAATGATGAAATACAGTTATTTGCTTATATTTGTCGTAAAAGAATAATTTATAACGGCGAATAATGTTGAATTGTCGACAATTTTCTCCCCTTATCCAGTACTCCTTTTCACTTATCACGTCTGAGGGGACGAACGTGAATGGTAGTGACTCCACTCGCATACGCGGTGGGAAGAACCGAAGGATAAAATATTTGCTGACGTCCTATGGCGGAGTTGATTTGGTGAAGGATTGATGGTTCTTGATGTTTAACATATTTGGTCTGAATAACATGAAACTGGTATTTTGCATTCATTTACACTTATTTTCTTGATCCTGCAAAGTTATGAAATGTTCATCCTTTGAGATAGAACGAGAGAATACAATACAGCAGCGCTGTCCAACTTCTCTTAGCGCGCGGGCTATTTTCTAAAACACTTTCAATCGATCGGACTGGAATGGAATGGAGTTTGGCAAAATGTTGCCCGACAAATAAAACTAATGTGTCATGTTTAATTATTTGTAACGCGATATTTTTTTGTCATCTAATTTATATTATTTCAATCTCAGAAGAATTAATAGTATATTTCTTTATTTTTGAAAAATATTTTTAATAGTTAGTTTCGTTTGAACCTTAACTTCTTTTCCTTATTCTGTAGGGATCGGAGAGATGGGGATGATATGATGTCTCCTACTTTCATGTGGCGGGGAATTGCCAGGGTGCCGAATGTCCTTCCTGTCGCACATCCTCGAGGCGGGTGATGAATGAATGAAATGGGGGCGAATGATGGTGAGAGAATGTTATGGTGGAATAATGGGCAGGGGAAACGGGAGAATCCCGAGAAAACCTGCCGCGAACACCGCTTCGTCCATCACCGCGAATTCTACTTGGATCGGACAGGGTTTCAATCCGCGTCACCAGAGCTAGAAGGCGGATACGCTAGGCACTACGCCACGGGTTGCCCTTTTTAATAGTTAGTATTGTAATATTTTCTGAAAAATATTAATTCTGACAACAGAGATTTATAACACAAAGTTGTGCCTCCAAAATTTTGATGAAGAATTTTATGTAATATCTACAAAAAAAGTTTCGCGGACCGCATCAGTTGGACAGATTTGCAATAGAGTATTTAACTCATTCATTTGTTCTTGTCTTCATCTAAGACATATACCAGCGCTGAATACATTTGTGATTCTATTATAATTCACCATGAATGAATTTCGTGCGAAAGAAAATTTAATTGAAGAGAGTATCTGCCCTGCCATTTTCTCTGTTTCCACTTCGTGAAAACGCCTCCGCCGTCGCCGCTAGCGCCATGGGTGGCCGCACGTGCAATCATCTTCGCCACTGCCCGTGAGGCATCAGCTTCTCTGGGTTCTTAGTCATGGAAGTGTGCGTCACCAATGATAGGGAACCCTTATAATAATAACAAGCTGAGCATCCTCGGCTTAATTCATGCGAATTTTGAGATTTTTTACAGATTTTCTTTCTCATCATATCACAAGTTTACACTTTTTCATTAATGTTGGTGAATAATGTAAGTTCATTCATTCATATCTTTAACCCATTATTTTTGCTGATATAACTTTATCTGGCTATATTTTCAAAATTTTCTGCAGTCCCATCGCACAAAATATTTGGGGAGTATTATATATCTAAATAATCAAATCCAAGTAACATTAAATAAAAACTTCTTTAAAACTTCAAACATGGAGAAAAAGTGTAAAAAGATATGAAGAAGGAAGTAAAAGTAAGATGAACATTTTCGTGAAGTTTAGAGTCTGGCAATTTGACGAAAATGTCAGTCAGTGCTCGAAATTAGTGAGAATCTGAATACAATATTTTTACAGTGTTCAAGGTTTTCCCATAAGTTTAAAGAGTTTAACTTCATGAATGAAGTAAAGTGTTTATGATGGAGAAAATGTTGAAGTATATGAACAGAATCTAGATATATGAGAAAAACTGAGCTAAATCTTGGATACGGATAGATTTTAGAGACTATATATGAGTTCTACGCGAGACTAGTATCTGTGGGAGATAAAATGTATTTTACCTGTGACGTGCTTATTTAGTGCATATAACAAAGAAGCATTATGGAAATCTGGTTGGGTGCCAGAACGAACTGCGTAGTACTTACTTTTGTATCTATTTTACATCATAAAATTGTACTGTGTTCCCGAGCATATTTACGGCAGTCATGAGACGACTTCCATAGGAATTTAGGGTTACCGAGATACATATTTAAAAACTGCACCGCGTCAATCCTTATCTCAGCATTCCAAGTTTTATTTAGGCATTAATTAAATGCTAACAATAATATGACCCATTTTAGTGCCAGATCATATCTTGAGTATTTAACTGCTTGTTATATATGTGTTAAATAATGCTCTAACTGTATTCAGTACTGAACATTATTATGTTGAACTACTTCGTATAAATGCATTACAAGCAAAGACATTTCTTTAATTAATGTAACGTGTAAATTCTCCTTCTTGTAATCATCTTTTCATAATTTTGAGAAATAATATTTTAATTTATTGAGATCATGAGTTCGAAAAAGTACCGACGCATATTGTGTCTATAAATAAAGTTTTGTTCCCGAATCCAATATTTCTCTTGCAGAATACGTTTAAGAAAAATAAATGTTTACCAACTGCGCTGGAATAGCACACAAGGACAGTTTCCAACTTCATTTGTTTTCTTAATTAACTTCAGAAAATAAAATAATGCTTCATTTTGGAGATCATTGAATAGGAAATAAATTTGAAATAAACGTATCAGAATTATCTTGACTCTATGAAATGTCATAAGAATTAAAATAATATTTTAGTACATTTCCGCTGGCGATGAATGTATTATAAAGGTGAGATATGGATATTTTAATGGTGATTTCTCTCTTGAAAGAATAAAACTTTAGATTCAATCAGCTGGCTTTCTAGGCTTTCTGTTGATAATTTTAGAACACCTTTACGATGTGAGAACCTAATATTATGTTTGTGTTATCAACCTTACGGAAACTCTTGTTCGTAATATAATATTCGTTTTAAATCTAAAATGTCCATGGAGCTCCTTGTCAATTTTCTTTTTAATGAGTCTTGTCAAGTAATTAAAGAAATTTTTCCCAATAATTCACTCAATCCCATCTCTTTTAGTTCAGCAAGGGGATATAAAAACGAAACCGTGTTTATCAGTATTTTTATTATATTATGCTTAAAACATGAAGAATTAAACTCTGTAAAGCTACAAGATCAAAGATTTTCTCGTTCTAAAAAAGTTCCTGTGTCCACGAAGTTTAACAAAAAGCGTTCACTAAGGACTGTTGCTTAGGATTTATCTGATACTACTGTGGTTTATAGCAAAATTTACTATGCATCACATCTGAACTGATAATTTTTGGCTACATCGATACACAATCGTCAAGGGGACATGAACATAGGCTGTACCAGAACAGGTCCGTAAGGAGGAAATTGCGTTCTTGAACACTCTTTTTGTTTTCTCCGAAAATGAAGGATTGATAAAAAGAACTTCCATAGTAAGTTAAGTGTAAAGAATAATTTAACACTCAGAGTATTTCGAAAGGGTTAAGTACTCGTGTATAGTATGTTTTCTAAATATGTTTGGAGGCCAGTTTTTTAATAAAAACAAACAACTGAAACGATTAAGAATTTTAAAGAATAGTGCATTTAAAATGTGAATATGCTACCCAATGGTTTCACTATGCTTTGTGTACAGATGGGTTTGAAAAATATGTTATACTCAATAATTCACAATGATACATGTATTTAAAGTTACATTGTTACCGACAAAAAGGGTTCTTTAAATAATTTTTCACATTTGGGAGAGCCCTCGAAGTTCTTTCACATATTGTTTCTAAGACGATATCATCCAACTATCGTCAAATCAAATTAAAATGGGCCTTATTTACGTCTAGAACATAAGGAAAAATACAATATATAACGCCAGTGGCGGTCTAGTGATAGTCTTCACTTTCACGATCGCAGAGTGGTAGAGCGGCCGAACTAGGTGAAGTTTTCAGCTGGGGTTTCCCTCACCTACTCCAGACAACTCGGTTCGGTACCACAAGGTCCCCGGTACCAACATCTATCATTCTCAATTCTCTTACCCAAGTCTAACGGTTAGGTGGAAGAGCACACCTCATGGCCTGAACCTGGCGGGGCTGAGGGCCCGTGCCTCACTAAAGAAGTCCTTGATTGCCATGGACTGTGCACACCAAATCCTGGAATTCACTCTTAACGAATTTCTAGTTGCACTTGCGAGTAATCTAAGGTTAAATGATTATTGGATAAATAAAGCATAAATAAGCAAGTGATATTAAGAAAAAGAGTGAATTATCTGACTATGAACTACATATTTAGCAAAAACCGAACTTTCATCAAAACCTGCGATCCCGACTAGAGATGTGCGTCAGCGAGTGTTATGTGCTCTTATTAAAATGTTCGGTTGTTGTTGTTGTTGTTGTTGCAGTCGCTTGGGGCGTCGTTGTTCCTGCCATTGTTGCTGCTGGCGTGTGGAATGCCCCTCGCCTTCGCCGTGGAGAACGCATTGCCTCCGCAGCCCCCTCCGCCGCCGCAGCCACCGGCCAGTGCCTTGCCTCGCCTCTGGGAAGAGATCGCCAACGTCAAGGCTATGATGGCCATCATCTCAGGTAGGACTCAACCATATATTCACGTAGCCGCGTAGTGGAGTCAGAGATGCAGTACATGAAGAATACCACAATGCTACTGTTATCCATTGTCGAACGAAGAAAACATTCGGCTAAGGTATACTGAAAACTCCACTGTCTCAAATCCCTCCCCACAAACTTTCCTTCTTCCAATAATCCACCATCCGTTCCATTCTCACACGTCAGGTACACTACTGATAACATAAAAGGGCCCATTTATTTTTCTAAGTCCCACGCTCTGACCAGATTTGGATCTATTAGGTTTGCAACGGATCTCTCCTCTTGCTTTCACTTCGAGAAGGGAAGTTTCGTTCGACCAATCGTAGGTCTATTTGAAACGGCGCCTATATTTGGAAGACATCGAGCGGCGGGTAAATCGTAA
>NNCF01128682.1:31843-107220 GCA_002313205.1 Laupala kohalensis | reverse complement strand
TTTTGACGTGACATGATCTAGGCCGTCCTGAATCTGTTGTCATTTGATAGATTCTTTTTCAATTCTATAGCTTTTAAATGCAGCGCGATGTCAAAAGTTCGCATTAGTAGAAATATGAATCCTATATTACCATTACAAGCGAATAGAAATAGTGCACCGACACATTCTAAAGTAACGAAATAGAAATAATATTATATTCTAGAAAGCACGAACGTTTTCTATGAATTGTCTTAGAAATCATATTAATTTACCTTTTTCTTCATTAAACTTCTAATGTGCAAAGAATAACTAAAGTGAGGCAAAGTGGTTCATTGTTTTTCTAATGAAATTCTATATACACAATATTCCATTTCGTAATATTATACCTCTTTGTAAGTGATTATTTTTATAAAAACATTTAATTTTCGAATACCAATTTTGTTATACATCATTAATATTTCTAATTAATATTTATTTTATGAGTTGAAATTTTCTTAATTTAAAAATTCAGAACAGTACAAAATCATAATATATTTGCATGTAATGATGGAATATTCGTTTCCACAACAGTTTTGTCCATACAATACCAACACAAGTTAGCTTGTACAATACCTATTGTCCAGTGATGGGTATTCTTACTGTAACGCTTCAATTAATGAATCAAAATTAATTGCAAAGAATTATTATATTATTTGAAAACAATGAAATAAATCCAAATCATCATTATAAAACCTTGGACATGTGGTTTCGAGTCTTGAGTTTGTAAAAATACACAAAAATAACTAAATATTTTTATTTCCTCGCAGTAAAATAACTTTCCTGAGCAAACCTGCCTTGCTTGACCTTTTGGTCGTACTTTTAAAGAGTGTTGAAGCTTGCCTTAAAGCACCTTATATTCCCTGGGTTTATCTCTTCATCGGAAACTCTCCAACCAGAAAACAATATTCACTTTTAACTCTCCATATTAACATTTTAACTATGTTGAAGGTTTACAATGTGCATTTATATACAATCAGAAACGATATCTTCCACGCGGGACTTGTCTAACAGGTTCGAACAAAACGTGAGAGGGAAGGATGTTTGAAGATGAACACGCAGTTCATTCTTTTACTAGAAAGTTGTTGGAGAAGAAGAAAACATGAGCAGTGCCTAAATTTGTTATTTTTTTTATATCGGTACACATTGAATACAGTTTTAAGAGAGAGTTTCAACTTTCAGTATAATGATTTTCGGTAAGTGAATTAACTCATAAACAAGCAAATTCAAAATCCATAACAATATTCAAACAATTGCTCTACCAAAACCACTCATCTGCGGGTGGTTAGGAGTCCTACCACAAAGGTCATGGAACTATTGGTAGTTTAAAAACATATTTATTAGTTGTTCCGGAGTTTCTGCTTCATGACATTAAAATAAAAGAACTAAAAGTTGTTCGAGAGTTTCGATTTAATTATTGAGTTAAGCATTGCTATTTTTATATAACCTATTAAAAGATGGGTTGTATACCAAAACACAATTGTGAAATGTTCGTCCATTTTTACATAAAAGAGAAAGACATAAGTCTTCATGAAATCTTCACACAAATTTTATATTTACAAAAAATAGATTCTTGCAACATACAATTTGACATTCAGATATTTATACTTTTGAAGTAATTTGAACACTATTTACAATGGTTTGATAATTTATAAAATAAATTAAATTAAATTTGGTCTACCGTATTATACTTTACTGGCTCATCGTTAATTTGAAACCATTTTCGCTCTTGACCCTTGATATACACTGTATAAAGGAGGTTTTTGAGGGAAGGACAATGTTTTTATCAATGAATTCACATTTTTTATCCAGCCAACGTTTCGAACAAATTCATGGTCTTCCTCAGGGCGTGTACTGAACTACTTAATCTAACATCTTAATTCTGATATGATAATCTAACACAAGCCCTGAGGAAAACAATAAATTTGTTCGAAACTTTGGCTGGATAAAAAATGTGAATTCATTGGTAAAAACCTTCCCTCAAAAAACACCTTTATACAGTTAATTTGAAAATTCTTCATATACCTAAATTACACATTTTTGAAACTAAGAAAATTTATTGACTTAATTTAAACTTCATAATGTAGTTTATGAAATTGAAAGGACACAGCAACTGGTTCACATGTTCTTGCTAAAGAAACAACAAAGTATATTTTTCGCGTACGTAGAAAAAGGAACATTTTGTCAATGATGTGTGACCGTTATAAAAAGGTATTGAAAAAGGATCAGTTTTCTCTTATAATTGTTTAAAATCAGAGTGTTTATTATATTACTATATAAAAATGTAGGACACTACATACTACTATGTAAATAAGAGATTTGAATTTCAGATATAAGTAATCATAAAACCTTCAGCACTGTGAAACAAGTGAACAATACATGGGTTATTCTACAGAAATTGGGAAATATATGTCCGGAACACCCTATGGGTTGGACTTTTTCAATTTTTTGCTATCTCAGCATATTGATACAAATGAATTAGGTCATTTAACATCATCAGTTTCAATGTGCATGACACAGATAATAATTTATTTAGGACTGTTTCCTCACTTCTTTGTCATTTCATGTCCCACTCCTTTGTCATTTGAAACTTCACGCCTGTCAAAGCAATCCAGTGGGTTTCCACTGAGACTAATGTGCTTCATTTCTCATTAACCTCAGTTGTTTTGTGTACACAAGTTGGAGCTGGCTTGTTCATGAACGTCACTCCTTTGTGTACCGCACATTTTGCCCGTTTCCGTAGAATCACTCCCATATGGTTAGGGGAAACCTTGAAGGTTTATTATGCACTTCATTTTCAAAAGATATCAATAGGGATATCAAAGATGATTTTTACGCGCAAAATTAAAAAACCGACGTCACAGGAACTCAGCTAGCACAATATTTAAGAGATTTTTAATGACAGCAGATCTCCCAGTTCCGTAAACACAATTCGGAAAAGGGATGACTAGGATAACTTCTCCCTTACAGGCGTCCATCATTCGACCATTTGTTTCTGATTTCATCTCAATAGTTTGAGGTCAGGTTTATTATTTTATTATTCTAGCGTTCTCATAGTCACCTGGAAAGTTCCCTAATATCTCACATCGTGGTGAGAATATTAGATACAACCTTGAAATTTTAATTAATTTTTTGTACGTCTTGTGAGAGTTCCTCTATAATCCTAAAATATGAGAATGGATTGAGCAACAAAGTATTTACATTTGCTTTGAGGTTATTAACGAGAGTTTGTGACGATTTCTGAATTTGTTGACACGAAAATACTCCCAAAGCCGAAGGTTATTTTGACTCGAATTACACAAGAAAATATTCCACCAGAAGAATTGAAGTGCTTACCTCATATCGCGGTGTTAATGACTCTTCTTCTCATTGTCAGAGAATGTACCTTTCGGTAGCATTCATTACTCTAATGCGCATGGATAAGACGAGTTTTTAAACAAATAAATTCACCGACGACATTACCTAAAAGAAAATATACATTCAAATTCACTTATTAAGGAAGTTGACAAAATATAATAATGGAAAAATTTATTTAGTTCTGAAGTTAAATTAAAGGGACCTTGGATTAGTGCCATGGATTACCTCACCAGGGATCATCATTGCAGATAGCTCTATTTAGAGGTGACGGTAGAGAATTTGCCATGGGAGAGGTTCATCTTTTTATACTTAGTACTTGTTATGTAACATATTAGTTCTAATATTATTCAGGCTATTCAGGGATATGATGTCAAGAGAGTCTAAGTGCTTATTATTTTTCGATTAGTATTCTGTACAAATAGCGAAAACGTGAGGATTCCTCTTAATTTGAAAGTTTGTTTGGAAATATAAATTATTTATTCGTATTTTACCATCCAATGTATCTTGTCATTTTCAGTCCAAAATAAAATATACAAAAATGAAGATCAAATATTGTAAGTCAACTTAGTACTGAAGTTTTCATATTACTGGAAATAATTTGATGAAATTTAGATTTTCACGCGTCAAAAATAACGATTTCATTTATGACCTTTCTTTTTGCTCGTTGTTAAAGAGTTCAATGCCTATTAGAAGGAATATTTTATTAACTTATAACTACTTTACATTTATAAATTGTTTGAAAAGTTTCCTCAAAACTGAATGCATGTGGTTGAGACCCTTAGAAAATTAAATATTATACTCTGTTAGTAATATAGTATCTTTGACACTAGGGTAAGTTTTTATTTAGCGTTTTGCTATACTCGGAGACAGTCTCACTGTAATCTAATACATATAACATTTAATTTCATCTTGTATTAAGACCAGATTGAAAATCGGCATAATGAATAATTATCTGATAGTCGTGACACACCTTAAAATGTTTGTATTTACTCATAGAATATGCGTGGAGAAATGTTTTGAGGAAAATTTCGATTCCGAGAAACTAATCGGTTACTTTTCAAGACCTCTCAATTAATTAAGAATCTCTTTTGAAACATATCCGGATAAATTTTTACTTTAATTCTTAGAAGGTACATTAAATTGATCACATTTTCTGAGATATATGTAAAAATACTATTCCATTCTTTTTTAATTTGTAACACTTCCAAATCAGGTTTTAAATTGCAAATAAAAAATTGAAAAACTTTCAAATCAGGTTTTAATTTCCCGAGGTAACAATTGAGTTGCTCATAGCTTTTCTTTATTTCGCGTTTACTCACAATTATCAGGTATCATTTGGAACTTCCATTATGCCCAGTCTTAAATGCAAATAACTAGGAACGTTTTGAAATCCCTGAAGGGTAACGTTGAAGGGTAATGCTGCTTGTGATATTTCCCTGTTCAATATGATTAAACAGTTTAAGACGATGGATAATGCCAATTATAGATGTGATAAAAATGAAATTTCAACATCACGAAACTCATACAGGAAGACCCAAATTTTGGTAAACTCTTCGATTCGGCATGTTTATTAAAAAAAATTAAAAATAATTTAAAAATATTTCAGTGAGATATTACTGCACGGTGTAGACCAGGAATTGATTATACTTTCGTTTTTCTCCTTTTTGGTTCCTTATCATGAACATAACCGGAGAGTTTGGGAACTACAATTTAATCTTAAAAGTGGGAATACTTAATGAGTATATTATCTGGTTGGTGCGGTACTCACTTGGAATGCCAACTCTTCATAACTTAACTCAAATAATTTCTAAAAACGTTAGTGCAATCACTATCAGCGTTAATATTTTCTCATATAGGTTATAACAACATTTTTGTTTCATACATTAATTCGAAATTAGTTGTTTTACTTACCTGTATTACGTGTATTTCATGACTGTATCTACAAGTATAAGAAATGACACTAGAAGGATTTTTGAAAAATTATAACCATCGACAAAACGCGAATAAAAAACCGTGCTCAGCTTTTTTCCCTTTTTTTTTTGACTTACTGACCGAGTTTATTAATCGTATTCTGTGAGGTTGGAACTCCTCACACAATACTTTAATTTTTTTTATTGAAGCAAAATACGATCTCCATGTACTGATTGTATGATCTCGCTCTTTACAACAGGAACAAAGCGACATGGAGGACAACACAGCGTGGCACTTTGCCAAAGCTTCATCCTCACGCTTTAGTGGCGATGAAGCCTTCCGCAAACACACATATGGAAGTAGCCTTCCTACTGCCATATAAACTATCTCCTTGCATTCTAAAATTCTCACAAATCACTAAACACGATTTACATTATGGAAATACTTATTGCAAAAGGTACTTAGGACTTTTATGTTCTTACGAAAAAAGGTAAGCTACTTTACTCGAACACTTCTTTTTTGTACTGGTGAAGGTGAAAACCTTTGCTAATATACGAGTGTATGATTGTAATTTTCTGAAATACTGTGTCATCATATATTAGTGAGATAACTAATATATGAAGTAATTAAATAATCCATTCAAAGAAACAGGGAATGCTTGTCGGAGGATGAAAATAAGAAGGGTATTATTCCATGACAAAAATGTTGAGAGAATTTATGAATTAATTTTGTTCATTATTTCTTTGTTCTATGATAGTTTATAGGATTAATTAATTCATGATCTGATGGACAGTATATTTAGTCTCGTACCCATGACGTAATGGATCCGGATTGATCCCCGTTCAAAAGTTATATTGTATTTCTTCATTTTCTTCTAGTATTTTTGAGGTGTGTGTGATGTTACACTACACTTGTTCGACTACACTTTTATTGTTTTCTTTTCTTGAGCATTGAAATTGTGATAGTTCTGTCGGTGCCTCTTCTTCTTTGTGTACTGCAGGAGAATATGTTAGAAAGCATCGATTGGTGACTCGGCAAGAGACCAATTCAACCCTGAAGCCCACATGTTCCAACACCAATGATGAAAAGGCGCAACGTCGTTTGCTTAACCTCTTATACATTGTGTGGCGTGGATATCTTGTAGATATAAAATGGCAACGGCGTATGAGTATAATTTCACGGCAATATCTCTTCCTACGAGCATGATACTCGCATGATACTCACCGAGACACTGAGAACTTACGTCATAGCTCGTGGAAACAAATGCTACAGTACTTATGTGGGAGAGTCAGATACGATTATGTCTTCTTTACGTTCAAAAAGTATGTACAATGGATGAAATATGAAGGTATTTTGGGTGGCCCGAACTTGCACGGAATAAACAGTGAAACAAGTTATTCAAGTCTTGGATTATCAAATACGTCACTGCCTCTCATAAACGCAAAACAACTCTCTTAGGAGATCCTATAACGGCTTTTGCACACTCCTAAAAACAGGCATCAGCACGTAATCATGGGGAAGATATAATGTACGGTTATCCATGTACGGAAATGACCAGCTGCTTTAACATGTCCCAAATCGTCTACCGTATTTGGCGCACGCCAGCAGGATAAAAGAAGAAGGTCTCCAAAATATGACAATTAACATTCTGGAACACAATTTTCATTCTGTGGTTATTCAATGGTGCCACCCAGAACGTAAAAAATAATTCTATATTTCCTTGATATTTTATTTCTTGTTCAATTGATACAATATCTTAACGTGACAACGTTTCACTCGGATGAAAATTATGTCTCAACAATTCGATGATTTTGCGTTATGAATATCGTCCTTACTATTTGCTTGTAATAACATTCTTTTTGTGACGAAAAATAGATTGTCGTAATTTAGAAGGTAATAGAACGAATCAAGAGACCGCATCGCAGGTTACAAGCTTGGCGGGTTGTATGCGCCTGTCAGAGTTGTGTCTGTTCTTATACAAAACTGATTTCTCACGTACACAAGACTCAGAATGGTGAAATACCCTTGAATTACAATTTTCAAATAGTATCATAGACCCGGATATTTCGAAAAGTATTACTAGCAATTACAATTCATTCACTTAAGAGGCTTACGAGTCAGGAATGGAAGAAAATAATTTCAAGATTTGGGATATATAGGATATTGAATAAGAGTTTTTACTGTATGCGAGTGACCAAATTTGTTACGAGAACACGAGAAAAAAAGTTGTGAAACTTACAATAAATATAATTTTGAAATACGGTCTTATTTCTCCTTTACGCAATTAAAAGCGCGCTTCTTCAATAAAATGTTTATGAGCCATCAGTATGCAGATTTGAATGCATTACCAAGTTAGGAAGATTGTCACCCAATTTAAAGAATTATAGTTCACGAGCTGATTACCCGACGTTGCCCGGAATTTCTTTTACTTTTTAGACCAACGAACCCACTCGCAGAACGAATTTTCGTCTCCGAGGCTAGACACAACGGCGCCAACACAGCTACACCATTTCTATAAAACGTTTTTAAACTATACCATGCGTCTAAATTTTACGATTTAAAGATGTTTTTAGTCTTTGTTATTTTTTTTTCGTTTTATTTAGTCTTGTTAAATGCTCCAAACAAAGAAATATTAAATTTGTTGATGATTGATTTTTTCCTTCCTAACACGCACAGGGCTGGGCGCGATTGCGAGGCACGAGCGCGTGGCCCATTTATTGTGGCAGGTCCACAACGATCAGACAGGCATGTGCGGCACAGTTCTGTGCTACGTCTGTGCAGCCCGTGCGCTGCGTCTTTACTTTCGCTGTTTCCTTTCACAACACGGAACCACAGAAACTGTGCTACCCCTGCGCTAGTGCGACTGCGCCTCGATGTGGGTTATTGTCACGTACTTTATTAGACCCATTTCACTCGAGGCAACTACGAAGTGTACATAACTAGAAAAGGTTTCTGCGCAATGGTTGTGTGGGGACAGAGTGGCTCGTCACCACCTGGGCGAATGACAGGCGAGTCCCCAGTGTTGCCAGCACCGGCGGTAGAGAACTGCGGTTATTTTTTTACCAATGGGTCAACTCGTGCGATAAAATTGGAAATTGCATGAAACTAAGATTCTGTCCGGTAATAAGTACGTTTATTTTTATTTAGCAACTGTATTTTATTCACCAGTATAACATGGCAGAAACTCTCCCCATCTGCTAGTTGTAGACAAGTTTTACTGGGTTTCATATTTAACATTAAACAATCTAAACAAAAAAGTTATGAATAGTATATGAAAATGCACAATAGAGTACCAGTAACTCTCGTACCCTTCAAATATTGTTTATGTAAGCATTATTAGACGCGTCAGAGCTGTCAATAGTCAAGACACAAGTTTATTCCAGTAGTTGCCTCAGAATAAAGGCGTCTTTAAAGTACTTTCAACTACTTGGGAGTCTTAACTCACAACTTCCGAGTACCTACACGTGGAGGAGTGTTTGTATCGTCAATGGCCAGGTGAAAATTGCGACGGACCGGGACTCGAACCCGGGTCCTCTTGCTCTGGCCGCTGGTGTGCTGTCCACTGCAGCACCCGCCTCGACTCCTAAGTCCGTATGCAACTTCCACCTAGCGTGTTCTGGTAAACCTTGGTCACATCCCCCTTCAGGGGATAAGTGGCCACAGGCGGCTCCAATGCTGGTAGAACTTGTATCCGGTTTCCGCGTACCTACACGACGGATGACAATTTTAATTCACAACTTCCGAGTAAATACTTGGGAGTCGACAGCACAACTAAGCTGAAATCACTCGGTTGCCTATTTGGTCACCCTGATGTTAGCTGTGTCCTTGCGGGATTGTGACGGAATATGGTGACCTGAAATGGTGAAACTTTTGTTCTCGTGTTTATGACGTCACATGTAATGAATCATGTCTTTCCTCAAAGAACACCATTCAACACTTTTATTATTATTCGATATGATAAATTCTTGGAGGGTATTAATGTCCATATTCATACTGTGCAACATGAAAAAAGAAAGCAGTCTTGATTGAGATACTTTTAGCCATTTATTTTCATCATATTTTGGGAATTTAAAATATATAAAGAACTTTTCACCAACCTTTAATGTCACAAATATTACAAGATCGTATAAAGTGTATATCTCGGCATGTTAATGAGTATATATTAAACTCGTGTCTATAATGATTGTGCTAAGGTTAAATAGCATAGTGGTAAAGATGTCACCTTCTTAAAAGGTTGAAGACAACACTTTTTTATAGTAACCGTTTGGTTCCTACAAAATCGCTGGTAAGAAAGAATTTTGAACTGTGATAATATTCGTCAATAAATGAAAATTCGAAGAAAAACACGAATATTCGGAAAATATATTATAATAAATAAGAAAAATGTTTGTTTTAAATTGCATTACTTACAAAGCCACCACCGCTAACTAATGCTGGGCATACACACATATGTATCACTATTTTAAATTGTATCCACGCGTAGGTAGAAACTACCCAAATATTTCAAAACTGTCACACAGATTATGTTTAAGACATTAATATAATAGAAGAGAACACTGAAAGCGCAACGAATATATTTCTTGGGTTGGTAGGATTTTTCGGAAAGAGGATGTTTCTTAGAATTTATAACAGAAACACAAAATAACTAATAACAAAACACAAAGAAAATAACAATAAGAGAAGAAATTTTAGGATATTAAAATTATATCCTTCTAAACTCTTGACAGTAACAAACTGTTCATTGAAGAATTCAAAATAAGTTACAGAAATTTTAATAGGGATTGAAATTTTCTTTATCGATATGATCCATAACAAACATAAAAATGTATTACGAGCAAGTATTATGTTGCTGTTGCCTACAATAATGATGGAGGAAGGCTAATTGCCCATTTAGATCCCTTTCAAAGAGATGGTATTAATTTTTTCATGAGGTTCTTCAGATAATATGCCGCCCAGCTCATCAATGCTGTCGAGCGAGTGAAAGTAATAATCATTTAAAATTTATGACCTTGACATATCATATGAAGGATATAAAAGGAGTTTTCATGTACTGCATGAAGAGCCGGTTATGTATTCTAATCCTCTTATAATGACAGCGTGATACATTGTTTTCTTTCGGAACTAATGACTACAAAATAACATTATCATAAATTGGAGATTAAAATGAATTTTAATTGAGTTAAGGTATAAGTACATTTGAAACGTGAGACACGTAATGACCGACAGTGAGATGAGGCTAAAAGCTGTTAAGCTTTACAACATGCATTCTTTGCTGTATCTTTTGTTCATAGAGGCAGAGGAAAATAACACCACATTACAAACAGCAACCATTGTATATCTTAAAATTGTTGGTTGGGAAATAATATAAATATAGAAAGAATTTTGTTTTGTTAAAAATAGTGTTATGATTATCCATAAGGTTAAGAAGTAATTAGTTTTGGAAGGAGATGGTGTTTTCTGTTGAGAATTAAATATTGACGAAGAAAGGAACGATTTAATAAATAATAAAGGAACTCGAGGACCCATGCAAATATTTTGCAGCAGTGAGATTAGATTCAGAGGACCCAGAGGAAAAAAATTGAGTAAATGGGAAACATCGGTTATCCTGTATCTTTTTATTTCATGTAATAAAAGTAATCAAAATAATGAACGTCACCTATTTACTTTATCGTGCACAATGACTGTTACAATTTACATTCCGTGAGCTTTATTGAAGTTTACCAGACCGTGAGTAGCGGCGCCTATGAAGCAGATTATGAATATTCTTCATAGAACCATCGAGTGGTTGGTAGCATCACCGAAGAGGAAATGTAGGAACTTACCTCATTTCGAATTAATATTTATTTCAAAATGAATTTTAAAACAAATGTTACTACGTAAGGTAACGATCCTTCCTAATTTCAGAAATTTATCTCCGCAACAAAATCTAATTTTTGGCATATTACATATAACGAGAGAAAAGGGCTTTTTACCAAAAATTACCTTAAAAAAATAAGGTATAGCTAAGAATGACTATTAAAGCATTTCTATGAATGAAAGGGGAAAAAATTGAAGTAAAATAGAGTTGAATGAGAAAAGAGGAGGAGAGATATCAACATATGCTGAAAATATGAAAAACAAACCAATGCTAAATGTAATGAAGAACACTCATATGTGCGAAATGAATATTCAACTCTTAAATTCCAGTGGAAATGTTACGTTAGTAAGCCACAACGAGATTGGCAGAAATAAGAAAAGTTTTTTTTTTTGTGTGTGTGTTTGAGATTTTTTGTAAATATTTGTAGTTTACAAATTTATGTAATTATGTTTGAGAACTGAATTCTTTTCGGAAGAATCAAACAAATTTTGATATGACCGAAATTGGAGAATGTCGACATTCACCGGTTAATGTCAACATTTACATAGTAACTTGGTGTATGTCCGAAATATTTGCTAAGTACCTTTATTTCTGACTTACACTGATAAATGTCGACATTCACCACGCACTAATGGTGAATGTTAAACATGTCGGAGATTTATATTTTTCTTACCAAGAATTTAAAACACACAGTATATTCTAAATGGGAAAAGAAAATAATAGCGACATAAATCGCGATACAGAATATGCTAACTGCTAATATGCTAATATGTCCAGCAAACAAATCGCAAATATTGAAACCGAAGAACAGCTTGAAGAAACTGTTAATACTTCTGAAAAAAATTTGAGTGGTGGTCATACCGAAAACCATATTCCAAAGAAAAATATTGAAGAGGACCTGCAATCTACAATGTCTTCACATCAAATTCTGACTGAAAAACACAAGTTAATTTCTATAAAAAGAGCGGCTGCGAAAGAGAATCTTCTACTGCAAGCAGCAAAAATGTTACGAACCTCACAAAAACAATTTCCTCCTGTTCAAATTGGTGATACTGTACGAATACAAGTCCCTGATGTCGACCGTGGTCGTACAGATAGCCGAAATGTGTTAGCGGGTGTTGTTGGAATAGAAGACTCTGATATCTATAAACTGGCAAATAAAAATGGTACCCTCAAGCAACTTTACACATGTAATCAGTTTGTAATTTGTAAAGAAAAGTTACTTTCCATAGATGAGATTTCTTTTGTAGAAATGTCGCTGAGAGAAGCAGCTGCAGCTAATTTGAGAAGTGGGGGGCAAGGTTATACACGCTGTCATTGCAAAAGGGAGTGTTCCAGAAATAAATGCAGCTGTAAAAGCAAGGGACTCTTCTGCAATTTAAAATGTCATAATAGTTTAAGTTGTTGTAATAAATAAGATTTGAATCACATAATTAAATAACTTTTTTATTACTATTATTTTCTTTTCCTATTTAGAATGTACTGTATACTTTTCCCATTTAGAATATTCATAATTTTTTATGTCGCGATTATTTTCTTTTCCCATTTAGAATGTACTGTGTGTTTTAAATTCTTGGTAAGAAAATATAAATCTCCGTCATGTTTAACATTCACCATTAGTGCGTGGTGAATGTCGACATTTACCAGTGTAAGTCAGAAATAAAGGTACTTAGCAAATATTTCGGACATACACCAAGTGACTATGTGAATGTTGACATTAACCGGTGAAAGTCGACATTCTCCAATTTCGGTCTTTTACGGTAACATATATAGTTTAGGGAAATAATTGGTTTCTTCGACCCAACGGAGCGTGGTAATGCGACTAGAAAGTACGATACAGAAATGTAAAGTACGTAAAATGTTAGCGTAGAGATTAACGACTCATGTTGCAAATATTCCACATACGCTCACATATTACGGGAACATTCTCCCAACCTGGCTGTGGAGGGCACGAACGCCTTATCTGAGCAGAGGAATGTCGTCGGAATGAGCAGTGTACACGCATGTTGGATTAAGTTTACGAAGTAAATCACGTTATCCTTCTGCGGATCATGGAGAAGAGACGGGATGTGGATAAGATCTCCCAAACATGTTTTAGTGTCGCAGCGTTATATATGAAATATCCTTTACGAGAATTATTTAAGAAATTTGTCGAATAGATTTAGATTATGTGTATCCTCCTTTTCCGAATGTTTTTTCTTCTTCACAGGTACTTTGGTAGAATTGATACAATGGTTTCCTGTGGATCTTGCATTTGGAGATTAAAATGAATTTAGTAAATTTAATTATTGTCTACCTCGAGGTCATGGGTTGTATTAATTCCCTTTGTGGATATAAATTACATATAACTTACAAGTTAATTTTAAGTTGATAAACATTACATTTAGAATTCGTCAGTAATTATTTATTGTCTTGAGTGATGAGAGCAACCACTCCGCGAACGATGAAACCACTCCGCGAACTACAATGGGTTGTGTTGACAGTAATGTTTTATGCTACAAACACCCAAACTTCTGCATCTTGAAATTTTGTCTACAATGCTACGATACAAATGTATTTTTGAAATGAATGTTATAAAACATTTTGTTATGTTTCTAGTTTAAAACACAATTTTACGGAGAGTATTATTGTTACGCAGATTTCCTTTTAGGTTGGTTGGAGAAAATAGCACTTCATCACAATTTTTGTTCATTGAATAATACACCCATTTACATTACATTATTATAGTTATAAATATGGTATTAATTTTATTAATATGGTATTATTAATAACAATTATATTATTAATAGCAATAACAATTATAACTAACAACAATTACTAATTGGTAACACAAGTATGCCATTTATCAACTTCAATCAGTCAGCTCCCCCCCCCCAATAGATCCGCCGCTGTGTGCTCAGAAATGAAAATAAATTAATTTTCATGTATTGGATATATTTATGTATTGGATAATTATTACAAAAATTATATTTTCATCATAATCTAAAATCGATATTCTGGATTAGTACTATTTGCTTCAGTAGCAAGGAATGAAACTTCTTAGATTGATGTTTATTTGCAGAACTCTGCAGTGGGATCTACGCCATTCAGATCGCAGACGCAATAAAAAAAATGTGTTTGGCGGATGCTGCAGGAGGTTTAACTCGTATATTAACAAACAGATTGAAAAGAAATATTCTTTGATGGGGTTTTGCTTATTTTTAGAGCCTACTCCAAAGTTATTTATTCCTTCACAGAATAATTTATTTATTTTTGAATCAAAGTGAAGAAGTTATTTGAAGAACTATGCAATCACACACAACCACACCTCAAATGTTTACACCCTTTGAGGCTGAGTAGCATTAAAATTTACTTTCCCCACCAACATATAAAGAGACCTGTGGGCACTTTATCAAGATATAAAGATGTGGAGGAAAGAAACTAATTTTCTCTCCGGAAGCAAGCAGGGGACCACCCGATCAATTTCCATCAAGAGTCCTAAGATCTATAATTTTTATTTGTGATTTCGACGTCTCAAGGCACGCGTGCTCCAAAGATGAGAGTAAAAGAAGTTAGGTACCCGTCATAATATCAACTAATTTTCATTAAATAGAATATAAAAAAGTTAGTGTACTTCTGATATCATTTCAGTGTAAATTTAGTACCCACCCTTTGCACCATTGAAGGGCGGCGAGAAAGGGGGAGTTAGGAAAAAGATAATTCCAAAGGACTTATTTGTGTCGAATCCAGTTTTCGGGGATTCTCAGATGAAGACTCATACTTCCGATGCAGTAACGTCCGCGTTCAGAACAAGTAGGGAGCACGAAATCTCTTGAGGTGTGGTAGGGAACAGTACTTAAAGGAATGAAAATGTTTAGTTCGTTTCCCTGATATCTTAAACAACCATCATAGCACAGAGAAAAATATCAAACATAGAAAATTAATATTTGTTGCATATGTATTGTAGAAAATCAACAGAGAACAATGTTTGGAAACTCGTATTTTAAAGGGATCAAGTAGTGTGAAATGTGTTTATTCGAATTTTCACTATCATCACGCACTATTTAAGATAACACCTCAATTTTTATTGTAATCCTTCAATTTAAGTCAACACTATTGCAACGATTGATAACCGTATCATATCAAAAAAATTCGACGTGCGGAACCGGCCAATGTCGACTAGTATTGATATAAGTAGCAAGATAAATTTTTATTGATCTCTAATCGTATCAAGTAAACTGTTACCATTTAACTCTTCCAGCAAATAAAGACTTTTTCCTGCTGCTCGATCCAGGGTTTCGTACTTTACGAATGCTATCTGTACAAGTTGTGCTGAACTGCATTAAAACAGTCCTGCCACTAATCATATGAATGCGTCGGATGAGCTCCGTGTCGAGGCTTATTTGAGTGAAAAGAGCTCTTTGAAATCTTTATCCGTTTAGGAGATATTTGAGGTGCTCATTTCTATAACCGTGAATAAGTTACTGTAATAATTAACAGAAAATTATACACAAATGAAAATTGAGGCATTAATTGCATAAGAACCGTAAGACGACGTCTATTTCAAAAAAATTGACAAATAGTTGTTAATTATTCGTAAATATATGTGAATATCAGTAACAAAGTACTAATGGGCATCATGACGTCGGGTAAATATGAATTCAAACAAAGATATGTCCAGAGAGAGTAATTTGAAGATAGAATCTTGTGTTTGCTGTCAGCACTACCTTGGAAACAATTTATGAATCAGGAGTCGTACGTAATTTTTTAATAAATAAAGATGAATGTTTGTATGTCTCTCTAGTATACGAATAGTAGAGCAAACGACAACCTTGACTATAATAGTGCATATTTGAAGCATACAAAACGTCTCGTGTACTAGAAGTGCCAATTGTTTAAGTTTGGACTTAAGTTCATAACTAACGATTATGTGAAGATCTATAAAGTGAAATAGTTCATATAATATCAGTATTTTTTTTAAATAGTTTTTTTGAATAGGGATGACAGGAATTGAAGTTCCAGAGCGTCACTGGTTAAGTTAATCCAGTATATATGCAAAAGAAGTTCATCCGTTGTGACTTCGCTCCGTAAAGAGCAATTCATAACTTGTAAACCGTTCAAATACCGAATTTCAACAACTCTTGCAGGGTTTGTCTGAAAATAAGAAGACCCCAAGAATTACAGCAGCACGCGCTTGTGTTGTGTCTGCTTCGCGCCACCTTACATGTTGGGCAACAGACGCGTCACGCTGCTCCAGACGCCCACGGCTCTCTTCCTCGCGGTCACCGCCTACGTTGCCTTCCTGTGCCACCCCACCACATCCCCTTCACGCTTCATCGCACAGTGGTCGGAAAGGAAGGTCACCTCGATCAAAGTTCTCTTTTCATAAATTTAGACTCACCAGGTTGAGTAGGTGGAATCCGCGTGGCGGTGAGTATGGAGTGCTAAGCTGTTGGCTCGACCACCGGAGTTCTATTGGCGGGGGTGTGAGAATTTTCCTCATACCTCGAAGTTCAGATTGGGTCCCAGGCTGACTCAGCCTGTTGTAAAATGAGTACCGGTGTTCTATCCGGCCGGAGCGAGATGCTGGCCACATCTCGTCCTACTCGAGCCGAGGCCACGAACACGCGGAGCTCCGTGAACCCCCTGGACACACCTTAGTGCGATAGTTTGACTTAACATTAAGTTAGAATGAGCGTCTATTTTTGAATGTCCTGAATTAAAAAAAAAATAATTATCTATAAAATCGGGAAATAAAATTTGGACCTTGCGGGGATAATATTTTATTTTTTTAAATTGGAGCTTTAGGGCTCGCCAACGTCTAGGTCATTAGAGCTCTTTAATATTTGAATAAAACCATCTTGAAGTTTACGGGCTCTTACGGATGAAACCTCGGAAGGGGCGGTTTTTAAATGCATTCTTATGTAATTACTAATGGAATCGACAGAAAAAAACTATCACCCGCATCAAATACGTAATGTAGGAAAGAAAAGTAAGAAATTTGCCTCTTTCTTTCAAGACTATTAAGAAAGTTTCTCAACGAAAACATTTCAAAACTGAGGATAGTCTTTAAACTAGAGACCATTTCTCCAATATATTGTTTTCAATTTAATTAATGATTCGAGATTTTTAATACAACAAAGTTCATGAATTACAGTAATAATAATTATTTTAATATGAAAACAGAATATATCTATCGAAAGTTTCATAAATAGTTATGTACTTCACTAGCGACTGGCGCGCGCACGCTTAACTTGTTCTATGAGATCTGGAATGTAGCAAAACACTCATAATCTTATAATCAAGTGGATAAATTTTTTTCTAGGCTCAACCTAGATACATCTTGTTTCATTTAATTTGATTCAATAGGTTTTATTATAAGGGTGCGGATAAATTGTTTTCGAGTACAAAGATTCAATTGATTTATTTTGACAGTTTACTTATGAAATGTATCTTACAACATTGTTCTTTATTTGATTTAAATTACGAACTCTTTTATTAATTTTTGACTCAGTCTGAATTGGACATAAAACTATTGCAATAAATACGTTTAGATATTTTCTGACATACATGATTAATTTCTATACTTATGCTATTGAAAACAATACTGGAAATATCATGGAGTATCGGTATCATTTGTGACATGTTGTTACTAAAACACAAAACTTTTTCAATATGCAAAAACTAATTTAATGTTAAACTAAAAATTTTATTCAATAACATTTAAAAACTCATTAACCGAAGATCCCATTATTTTGATACGTAATAATTGTTTGTACACTTTACTCAGAAACGGTTGAATGACGTATCTTAAAAATTTGTAATTATAAATCTTTTAGCATGAAAAATTTATTGGACTGAAATTTTTGTAAAAACCAACGGAATAAGAATAGGTAAGTATCTCACTTACCTGTCCCTACGCTCTTTCAGATTCTGATATTCCCTCAATTTCGCGAATCTTCTTCTTTTTCGTTCTGATTTTGTAGAGCATTCAACATTTTTATTATAATGTTCTTTCAAGTAACGAGAATACCAGACATTGTACCTTTGTATCGTCAAATATACAGGTAAAAGGATGCTTAAAGGCGAGTAGGAAACAAGTTTTATCTTGTAACTCCTACGTGACTTTTGGGAGAAGAGTAAAAAGTGGCCAAAGCCCACGTGCCTTAGCTTATACCGACATATCACTCGCTGCAGCAACCTCGTTCTACGGAGTCGAAGTTCCTCTGAAGCTTTTTCTTCAGTTTTAACAATCTCTCCGCTGGATGCCGCAGTGATTAGTAAAATCTGGACGGTCGGGTTTCCCTCAGTAGAAAATTTCATACATAACTACTCGTATTTCATGTTGCCTTTGCATTGTCACTCTCGTTCACATTATTCGCAGGTAAGCATAATTCCCGGTGTCTAGCTCAAAGATAATTATACGTATCTTACGTTTGTGTCCTCGTATTTCGAATGGGAGGAGACAATAAATAAATTTGGCTTCATGGGGGTTTTACGTTTTTATTCACATGTGGGCGAAGTTATCAGTAAGTTCTGTGGCTAAGGTGGTAGCGTTGTAGCTCATCACGGTGCCAGAAAAAAAAATTGTAGCTTTTCACATTAATGTTCATATTGCTGTGACTACTGATACGAGAACTTTTATCTACCTCCTCCTAGTATCAATTACTCTTTTACTAATAATTACTAACCCCTGCACGTGGACCAAGTTGTTGTTAAACCCAGCTAAACGGACCACCTACTAACGATAGCCTAGCACCCAACTCCTACCTCCTATCGTCGTATGTAGATAAGCTTCAATAACACGCTACCCATTTACAAATACTACAAAAATAAAGAAAAGAAACAAAGTAATCAATGAAGTTATCTTTTTATAACCCACAACAGTCGAATACCTACTCGTGGAGGAGTGCATCGTCTACAACCTACTGAAAATTGCGACGGACCGGGACTCGAACCCGGGTCCTGCTACTTTGGCCGGTGTACTAGCGCTGCACCACCAGCATCGACTCCGGAAGCTCATACACAACATCCACATGTCGGAGTGTGGATCCATTCGTAGAGGAGAGTTTGCAACGTCTACGACCAAACGAACGTTGCGACTGACCGGGACTCAGCACCACCCGCCTCGACTAAATGAACGGCTGAATGTTGTGTACGACTGAATGCTTTGGGAGTCGTGACGGGTGATGCAGTGGCAGCACACATGCGAAACATAAACTTCAATCTCAATACTGAACACATTTTGATAGAATTGGTTATTTTCACTATTCTAAAAAGCATGGGGCACATTTAAAAAATGTTATCTAAAATATTATTTCATCTTTACCTTAATTTGTTTTGGGACTTCATTAATTCAATATTAACACCAATTATTCCATTCTTGTATTAATAGTTCATTCTTGAGGGTTCGAAATCACACAATTATTTGTTGTTGTTTTTTGCACCCTTAGTTTGGTTTACTACTTGTAATGTATGTGAAAATGATTTCAAACTTGGTCCCTTTAGTTTTGAGTCACTTGTTCTTTTAAGATTCTAATGTATCCATAGTTTGTTTGAAATTTACAATAACTGGGTTTCAATTGTACACCCAATAATGAAAGTATTATATTACTCTGGCCCCGTCGCGTTGAGAACGTCGTGACACCTTGTCTAGAAAGAAAGATCCGTAGTGGATCGTTGCAGCCTCTTTGCTCCACTGAGAGATGGAGGTTTCGGCGAATGGGGGAGGGGGAGCCGTCAAAACATCGCGGGGCCACTGGGCACCTTGACAGAGGGTCACGGCTGACTCCCGAACTCCGCAGTGGGATGAAAAGAGCATTCTTAAATCAAAAAATTCGTAAAGGATTTTAAAACTTTAGCAAAAGAAATTCTTACTAGCTACGTATATAAACTTTAAATTCACTACATGTCAGATAAATATATGAAATCTCTATCAAAAGTTATCAAATTCATACGTAACTTATTCTCATTACGCATCATCATTCTTGTAGTACGTTAGTTCCTAAAACTTTGCTGCCAGTCCATTTACAGATTCATTTATTTGTAATATCAACATTAATCATAAAATTAATGAGAGAAAAAGTTACACATTTTATTATATCCAACGTTCAACTTTTGACGATTAATGAAATGAAAAAACTGGGACATGGGTGTGCAAATGAAGATCCTGAAGAAATGGCGTAAAAAAAGTCATCAAATTGTTCTAATCAATCATAACACATCTTTACAATTAATAATAGAAAATTCTTTTCATAATTCTCGTTGTTACACGTAATAGTTCGAAACCCTAAATTACAATATTAAAATAAATAAATAAATAGAATCTCGAGTATTACATTTACCCTGTTCATTAACGAAATAGAGAACTAGAGCATTTAATATATGATTATGGGTGTAAAAAGTCTCATAAAACAAAATTTAAGGCATAAATTATCTTCATATTGCTTGCATTTAAATACAAATGAGGAAAATAGACGTGAGACAAAATTAGGAAATAATGAACATAGTAAGAAACTTCTTACGTCTCGGAAAAACAAAACTTGAAATAGCGATGAAATATAGAATTAATTTTCATTTCTACGTTTTTTTTATTTATGTGTTGAACTACGGGCTAGTATTTATTTTCTACTTAACCACATGTTTAAGACGAAAATATTGGAATTTCGGAGGTGTGTAGCTCACTGAACCGGTTACTTGTGAATTCCTATTAATAGGCAAACGAAATATCAGCTGAAACCTCATCTTGTCCGAATGTACAAGAGTAGATTCCGTATTTTCTACCCCTGAGTATGCTCCTACTATGTCTTCGCAGTTTCTCAAGACTTTTTTTTATCCAGATTCGGTGTAGATTGAGAGTTTGCAAATAATAAACAGTGAAATGAAACTTTACAATATTTGAGTATGAACTATGAATTACGTAATACTATTACTTAATAACAATTTTTAATCATTTGTTAAATAGATATAAATTTTAAAACTAGTTTTTTTTGGGGGGGGGACAAAAACATGTGATCCCCAAAATACCTCTTTGAAACAAACCAGAAGTTCTGACAGAATGAAGATTTCAAGGAATCCCTGATGGAGACGTATTCACCCAATCGGATGAGGGTTTCGCGTCTGAGATGCTGGCGGCGCCTGTGACCTTCCGACGTGACCTCCAACGCGACCATATATGTCCACGGAATCAATTTATAGAAGTGTTCACCGCTTGAAGTCTCATGGAGCACCACTCCCCCGTCACGAAGTCATATCGATATTTTCGAATTCGATTCGAAAAGGTACCCGGAAGACACTTTCACGTCGAATACTTACTACGTTCTCAATTACATCGATCGAAAATTTCATATTTCACCCGGATGGGTCACCGAAACGACACGTACATGAATAATCTTTATTTCATTTCTGGATTTTTTGTTTATCACCAGAGTTTTAAATATATACAAAAAAATTGTAATTTACGTGTATAGCAATAAGGACTCACAAAAATTAATAAGGATACATAATTAAAAATTTGATTCTTTTCCTCCATTACAAATTTTATAAAATAAGTGTCGGAGTCCAAAACCTAGACGATTCCAATTTACTTCTTCATTGCGATGATAGGTAACAGTTTTTTTTCTCAATAATTGTTTCATGGGCAATATTATGATGTAACTTTGTTGTGTTAGTTCTTCGATTCATTTCTTTCAATAACGATAACGCACAAGTTTTAAAATTAATTTTACGGGCCCCTTTTTCATTTTTCATTTCGAAGAAACAGGCTTAATGCGTTTTCCTATACCTGAATTAATTTCACAGAAAATATATAATACTACTCAAAATATATCTGTAATTTTTCAAGGAATTTAAATGTAACGTAATATGAAATATTATATAAATCAGCAATTCTGCAGGAACCATCCAAGACTTCATGAAACCAATAACTTTGACTAGTTCATAAATAAATTTAATAATAAATTTATTGTCAAAAAACAGTACAGACTGCGTATGACCACGTGGAGGACAATAAACTAATTTACTCTCCGGAAGCAAGCAAGGGACCATCCCATCAATTCCGATCAAGGGCCCTAAGGCAGAGGCGGATTCTACATATTTCATACAAGTACCGAGCAGTTCTATATAGCTGACAGAGCTACACGTTTATTACGTTCCTCTTGCTTTAAAGAGAACACATTGCCTTGAGCTGGAGTTAATCTTGACACCTTGAGATTAGAACCAAATGTCGGTCGAAGTACGAAGACGAGTTAGAAGTTACCGAATGTCGTTCGGTACGCTGCTATTAAGACGTTATAATTGGGGTTTGTGTAAGTTCTTACTATTCCTCAGAATTTTAATGAAGAATAACATGAGTTTTATCTTATTACAGAAAGCATANTGACACCTTGAGATTAGAACCAAATGTCGGTCGAAGTACGAAGACGAGTTAGAAGTTACCGAATGTCGTTCGGTACGCTGCTATTAAGTCGTTATAATTGGGGTTTGTGTAAGTTCTTACTATTCCTCAGAATTTTAATGAAGAATAACATGAGTTTTATCTTATTACAGAAAGCATATTTAAAAATGTTTTAATAAGGATATGATAATAGTCATAATGTCATACTATGGAGTTCAGAAGAAGAGGATAACATATTTTCCCCAAAAGTTCTTTGTATGATGCTTTTTAAACGTAACAAATTTTAGATTGTTTGTATAAGAATTTAAGCCGAAAGCTTCTATAATATCGAAAGTATAGATCGAAATTTTTTAATAACCCTATTCATATAATTTTTGTATAAATTTACTAGCTGAGTACCCGAGGTTTTGCTCGCGCGAATTTTATAATGTGTCTGCAACTTTATTCCTTTTCACACTATCCAGTGAGAATGCTATCCATTAATATCGTGTGTATCGGGACGTCATTATCACCTCAGCGATGCAAAAAAAACTGCGGACTCGTCACGCATGTCATTTCCGATAATTTTTACGTAGTATCCCCTTCCCTAGAAGTAGGTATTCAATTAAAAAGGGCTTTATTAGACATATTTCTTATATTGATATACAAACAAACATATTGCAAAAATATTGACGGGACTGAGGGCCCATGCACCTATGTTTAAGCTCGAGGATGCCGTGGGCTGTGCATAATGTACCCTGGTATTCTTTCTCAACGAATGTTCTAGTTGTTGGTTGCTAGGTACTTAAGTTTTACGGAAAAACGAAACAAAAACGCAACTAGAATAATGAAATTAGGCGTAATAGTGCAACTAGAATATTCGTTGAGCACCGTTGGGAACCACGGAAAACCAACGGTCAGGATAACCAAGTACAATACATATATTACAAGTAAGTATGTTTAAACAATAGTAAAAAAATTAACTATACAGTAATAATGAGTATTAATAATAATTAGTAAATAACGAGTCATCTTTTTGTCTTTTCCTTCATTCTTCCTCCTTCCTTTTTGGGATTCCAAGTAACCTAAAACATATTTAAGAAGGGGCGGCAAAATCACATTCTTGTAAAATTTCCAAAATCTTAGTTTCTCTTTTCCCCCTGACAATACTATAGAATCTGCTCAGGAGTTGCACTACCATAGATCTGTTATCCCTCATAAATTCTATTGCCAGATCAATATTTCTCGTTCGTATGCTAAAGTCCCATGCGGAAAGTCATTCGCTTCTATTGCGTTCGGTTTTGGTGCAAAACAATAAAATGTGAATCCATTCCTCCTCTTCTGCGCAGAGTGGACAAGTGTTATTTATCTCGTCTCGTAGTTTTCGGATTTTCCAACCTCCACACCTAAACCATGCATACCCTGTTCTATCTGATTTATTTAACCAATCGATATATGGTTTTCGTCCCCATTCCCCAGCGACCACCGTTTGTACGTCTGCGTTTAGAGAACGCTTCTCTAAACAATCGAGTACTGATTCCATCTTATCTAGTTTCCTGAGTTCTATTTTGATGCTTCCTAAACTATTTGCATAATTGTATTCATTTACGTCATTGTGCAAGAAGTCCCCATGTCCTAATTTACTTAAAATAAATTTAATTTTTGTGCACCATCCGATATCTCTATTATTTTTGTAACATTCTAGTACAATTTCATTCTTGTTGCCACTTTCGATGAGAAGCCAATATTTCAGTGATTTTAATTTTAAGATACATTTTAGTGAATATTCTCCGAATTCCCACAATTCCGCTATTAGCTGTGCTTGTAGAAACTCCTAGAATGTGTTTCAGATAACCGGTCTGGAGGGAGGTAAAAAGAAAATTATCCACTGTTCCCCATAATTCTTCTCGGTATGCTATAATGGGTACTAATACTGAATTAAACATTTTATCCAATAGTTTTGGGGCATTTTCAGGGACACTAATGGAACATTTTTTATTTCATTTAGCGTAAACATACCTTTTCTTTTAGCTCTTTCTTTGTGTCTACTCCAACTCAGATTCATTGACAGCTGTACCCATAAGTATGTAAACTCTTTAACAATATATAAGGCGAATACCCATTTTTCTTCTTTGCTTAATTCCTACCCGTTTTTTAATATCATTATTTGTCTTTTTAACATTTAATTTTATTTTTCTATCATTGCAAAACTTGCCTAGGACATCTAACCCTCTTTGGAATCCCACTACGGATTTAGAGAAGATGACCAAGTCATCCGCAAATAATAGTGCCGTTATAGACCTTCCAGAGTATGTCACAATAGGTGCCTCCGTCTGCGCGATATTCTGCGCGATATTCAAATAGCCATATTCAATAACATCATCAACGAACAGGATAAAAAGCAGTGGAGAGAGGACGCATCCTTGCTTCACACCGATGTTTACAGGGAAAGCCTTTGTTGTAGAATGCTTGTCGATTTTAACACATGCACTGTCTCCGTGATTAATTGTCTATAGTATATTGATGAATTTTTGTGAGATTCCTATTTTCCCTAGGGTTTGCCAATCTACTGTATCGAAAGCTTTCTCGAAATCTATAAATGCACAAAATAAATTCCCTCTTTTTGATGAGGTGGCAGTTTCCGCCAGAGAGTTTATTATAAATTTGTTATCTACTGTGCTGTAATTATTTCGGAAGCCCGCTTCAGATGGTGATAATTTTTTATTTAATTCAACCCATTTTTGAGACGGTTATACAATATTGAATAAAAAACTTTACCTATCACGCTGACGAGAGATATTCCTCTACAATTATTTGGGTCGTTTGTATCCCCTTTATTCTTATATATCGGTTGAATTAAATATATCGGCTGTATTTTCGTAAAGTCGTCCTTTACGGACATTTTCGATAATTTTTCGTGTCCCACTCTTCCCAACCCCCACATCTAGGGGTGTTGTACACCTCATGGGGACTGAAAAATTACATTATGTCATTGAACTACAATTATTCATCTCAGAATACACAAAAACCATGGCCACGACGCTAATATAGGTCTTTTTACGATATCTTTACTCACCACTCCCAGCTCTAAGAATAACGTGTCTCTATGTGATCTGAACTTGACTTATCGACATTAGTAGTTTAATTAAAAATATCAACCCTAAAACTATGGATCCAATGCAATTTTCTTATTTTTTTATATTTCGAAATTAGTTTTGAATTATTTTTACACATAAACCCCTTATCAACTCCCTTCTCAAAGATCATTAATGGCGTCATTCTTCCATGAGAGCTGAGTTTAAACTTACACTATATCGGGATTAAGGGCTGTAATGACCTTGATGTTGGCGAGCCCTAAATCAACTCGGCGACGCTGAACTAGTCACTGGTATCTGTCATTTTCGATCATTTTTACATGGCACCCCTTTCCCTAGGCTCGGAGTGGAGTTTGTCATACTCGGGAATGCCATTACTGATTTCAGCGGTTTCGAAAATTATGATAATACTAATGTCAGTCATTTTCGTTTATTTGTACTTTTCCAACCCCTTCTCTAAAAAGCATATTTCCTCATAGAGGATGAGCATGGACTTAAGTGAGATTGAGAGTATGACCCTGCTCTTCGGCATCTTAAAGAATCATGTGTTCGACAGAAATCTCGGTTTTATTATTCATTCAAGCTATATGAAATACATACTTTCCTTGAAGCGGCACGCGCACCATCTATTATACAATAGTTGTACTATATGATTAAATTTAATTTATTGTAAATTAAAATTAATAGTTGTACTACAAAAAATAAAGCCGTCTTATGCTTTATCACATTGTTGTAGTGCTTTCAAAATATCTGACAAAATTTCAAAACTATTTTCCTGCATGCTTGTATTATATCTTATTATTCATATAAATTTAGTTGTATATGTATTCAACCCTGGCACGGTTATGTACGTTAATTCTGTTGACCCATCCTGGCCTGGGTTTTTCTCCGGTTTTCCTTCGGGTAGAGGCGGATTTTTTTTATAAAGACTCGCTAGGTTCTTGCCTAGGGACGGTATCAATTAAAATTATTATTAGCGAATTTAGTGTTATTTAATAGTTACGAATTATCAACAATCCTTTCCGAATGATTTATAGCTTGATAATAATACGTACTTGTGAAACGACTTTTCTATGTTTTATTAAATTCAATATTTGTTGGCATTTGTTAATACTATAAAACGAGTCGAATTTTTTTTATCGTTACGAGTATGTTGAAATGTTAAATCCACTTCTGCTTTAGTGCCTTTGATTGGAATTGATGGGATGGTCCCTTGCATGCTTCCGGAGAGTAAATTAGTGTATTGTCCTCCACGTGGTTATAAGCAGTTTGTAACATTTTTGACAATAACGATTATTTATATTTATTTATATGAGAAACCGTCGCGGGCGTGTGCACAACAACTTGCCGAAGTTTCATCACAATCAGATGGATGGTATAGGAACGCATAAAGGACAAACATAAAACATTCATTGTTCACATTTTCTATGCCTTTCAGAGTAAACAGTAAAAATACAAACTCCTACAACAATGTGCGTTAATTCAGAATGTGTATAACAACCAAAACATTTATTTCGTTGTTTTTTGTGAAATTCATACATACATTGTCCATAAATTTCTTTTAGTCTGCAACAAATGTGTCTTTGGAACGGAGAATTCACAAAAGAACTGAATCGGAATGTTCAATGAGCCTGCAAATAATTTCGTCTTCCAACTGGTTTAGAAAATTAATTCTTATTATTTCCACGGACTCAGGGTGTAATTCAATTCATTGGTGGCGTCATGGTCTCCCGCTTTGTATCCTTCACATACAATGATGAACTTCATAACTCATTCTGTGTACAACGTGTCTGGAAATGAACAGCACCATCCGTTTTATTGTACTGCATCCTATTGTGTATCATCACAAAAGACTTGGAATGTGCGAGATGAAGATGCGGCAAATGACGTCACCTCCGAAGCGTTAGTCTTCTATTTCGCACTTGAAGGGGATCATCTGCGAAGATGGAAATGAGAGATGTCCTGCATGCATCCATTTTAATGAGTCACGGACTATTAAATGATTATATTAGAGAGGATAAGAGTGAAGTTTGCAAATCTCTTTTGCACATGATCAACTGGCCTTGAATACCTTACGGACTTCTGTTCGCTTCTTTGGGTCCTAGATTAGTGAAGTTATGTAAAACTATTCTGAGAACTTAAGTTACTTATTTCAAAAGCTTTGAACAAATAAATCTCATGTTCAACTGCCTTGACAGATTTTATAATACGTAAAATAGTCCGTACACAAAAGTCGGATTTCCCCCCTCTCAATATAATTTAAAATTTGCAATCAATGGTGCCAGTTTTCTATTGCCCAATATTACCAGTTAATTTTAGATATCCAGTAACGAGCGACGTTTTCATATATATTGTCCCCCGAAGATGACTTGCACAGACTACTACTTTTAAGCTATGCTTTTTTTAAATAAGTTTACATCCTTTTTAGTGATAGTCACTTTACAGGAGTGATGAAGGTATTTATAAACATGATACATTATATACAAATAAAAAAAAAGTATAACTACATAATTTAAGCTAAGCCTGAGCCATGTCATAAGAGTTGTATCATTGTTCTCTAGTTATTTACGCGTCATATCTGGTGTCACTGAACGGTGATGTTGCGTTCTTAGAAGATATGCATCCAACATGTTCACTTCCATCTGCTAATCATTTGAGGAACATTAAAAGGAATGTTTTCATCATAACCTGCGACAAACATAAAATTTTCTTTTTAACTCTATACAACTTGTTTTAAAACACGCATGATGTAGATTTTATGACATTTTAGTGAATGTTATCATTTTTTCAGGTACTTCCTTTGTTAAGAAAAGTATAATAAATGACCATTAGATTTCATAAAATATCCTAGTTATACATCACAGTTGCTGAAATTTTTAAAAATTAAAATTATTTTTGAGCGTGAGTGAAATTTTTTGGATGCATCAACGTTGTCTGACGAATTTTTGCTAGGAAAAACATTTTTATTGAAATTGAATTTTTTTCCCCGTTGATTCAAAGTAGAAATGACGTGAAAAATTATTTAAAATTTAAATTCAATTTGTTTTGGAAATGAAATTTACAGAATATATAGTTTAGAAGTAGTAAAAACATTTTATTATAGTCTCATTTATGATCAACTTTTTTTGCGCTAATTTTAGTAATGAACTCTAAATGGCGCATTATGCAACCAGGTTACAAATCTCAGTTCTTTTTTGTCTGGCATCCATCTATCAAACTGTTTGTTCAATTTGAATGAAAAAGGAACATACGAGTGCAGGTATGAAAAATTGATTGATTGTATTCTTGCCAATGGGAAAATTCCTTTTGTACTTCTATAAGATACCACAAACTGGCCACCATCTTTAAAGTTCGTTTTCCTATTTAGGCTGCATCAGGTTGCAACCTCCGATTAATTTGCATGAATCGATTTACGAGATAAGAACATAATCAGAAAATATATACTAGCGATCTAAGAAATGACTGAGGGGTAAACAGACATAAATTCTATCTGAGTGAACGTATATGCCACCCACGCATTTCAGTTTGTAGATGCCGCATTATTTGATTCTTTTGTTTCAGTGAATGGTTTTCTGACCGTAAGAAACAGAGTCCATTGTCTCCTCGGATATTTTAATCCACTTTGAAAATTATTATTTAGATTGATTTACTGATCCGTTTAAAATTGAGCGTTCTGGATATTTTTTAAGAAGTAGAATTACTGTGAGAATTCAATAGTATTCTTCTACCTTTCCTCGGAAGCCCTCAAGTGAAGATAAATCTTTTTTCAATTACATAAAGCCTCTGAATTACTGCATTAACTTATTTACCAATTTTAGCCGAATCAACTATTTTCAATTCACCTATTAGCCTTCTAGGCACAAGCACTATTCATAAGTTAAACTACTTTCTTCGTAAGTTCTGTGTTGATGGTTTCATGAGACTAAGGGAAATATATAATCAGGACTCGATGTATTTTAATCTTCAGGAAGACTATTGGTTTGACTTATATTTTCGTTGAAAGGTCTGTTAAATGTTTATTTCTAAACAATACCATCGCATATTTATTAAAAAAGAATGAACTTAAGTCAGATGTCAAACAAATGACCAAATTATATTCTTTAGAGATGCAATGTTTCTATTCAAATTTTAAACGCCAATAGAAAACAAATTTTCGCGATTTGGAGAGTGTCTATTCTTCGGTATTATGAGAATGTTCTATGCAGTTTCTTTACTTTCGTTGTCATCAACGAGTTCATACCCTGATCATTGTGGTCCTTATTAATTATTATGAATAAGAATTAAAAATTCTTATTGTCATTCAGTGAAAGAGCTAAGGTACAATGTACCTAAGCTATGGAACTTGTTACAAAATGTTGTACGGACTAACAAATATTTCAACAGCAACTTTAGATATTCACAGTTGGCATGTACAGTTTGGTAAATATTGCTCGACACATCAATGGGTTTTTACTACTTTTCCCGACTGTACTTTCCCAGAATGGAACAAAGATTCATTAAATATATTCCCCAACCAATCTGCTATTATATAAGAAATGCAGGTGCCNCAGTTGGCATGTACAGTTTGGTAAATATTGCTCGACACATCAATGGGTTTTTACTACTTTTCCCGACTGTACTTTCCCAGAATGGAACCAAGATTCATTAAATATATTCCCCAACCAATCTGCTATTATATAAGAAATGCAGGTGCTGAAATGAAGAAGAAATAATTATCAGTTTACAACTTCATCCTTGCTTTGCCTCCAATATTGATAAGTGTTTCGAAATCGTTAAAAACTCCTTGCTATCTGAACACGTGGGAATTGAGTGTCACCTGGGTCGAATAGGCACCTGTGCCTAGCAACTTAAGGAAGGGTATGCGCAGTTCATTTGACTCAATATTGGTGTTTAAAATATTACTTAAAATTCAGTTGGAACTTCAACCAAGTCAGACGTATTCAGTATTAATCGCTTTACTTCATTAGTTTCGAATCTTCACTTATGGATAGCGCTGGCGCTTAGCTCCAAGCACTGAGAGTCTAGTAAGACTGGTCGATCATCGAGAGCCGCCATTTTTTTCGTCAAATGGATACTTATTAAAACATGCACATGAAACCTTTTTTTTTCAAAAAAGATTAATCAGTTAAATGAAGTTTGATTAAGAAAGTATGTGACAGTATTTCGACACAAATTTATTGAAATATATTAAAAAATCCACGTGAATTCAATTACATTCGCTCCAAGTGAACGGAAAAATGGCTGAAACCTGATGGACACGCATCGGCCACTCTCTTCCTAGACTTAGTTTGCCTCCATGTGCACATGGAATCCTGAGAAGTATTTGAATGGTACATTCCGTGTATACAGAGTGAGGGTTTCTAACGTAATAGAGTCATGTAAAACAGTTTGCCCTGGGCAAAATTCGATTAAATATGTGGCTCAATGATGAAGCACTTGCTCGAATGACCTGGCGAAGAGATAAAAAAAAGTGTTGCAGCATTACATTATTGAATATTTGTGCATCTTGTGTAGAAAACTCAAAGGATTTTTTTCCGTGTAAACAACGGAGAATAAATTTTACAATGAAAATAATAAAATCCAATGATATAACATGGTTTTACTTGAACCATAGGTATATTTTTTATTGAGTACTTTCGTTAATTCTTTCCGGTTTATTTTTTAGCACAGAAAGTTGGGATCGACTGGTGTTTAAAAGATTCTACTACTTCTGTAAATTATGCAATAAGGTTTACAAATAATTTTCTCTCGGTGCATTGATTACCATATTACCGAATAGTTGAGTATAGTACGTAATTTTTATGGGAATGAAGATCGTTCTCCTAGATATTATTATTTAATCATAGCATTAACAGAACTGAACGTATTTGAGTGGATTTTCATATCAGAAACTCAATCAGAAAGTTGAGTGGGATACAGCTCAGATTTTTCCTCTCTGAATAGGACTTACGCCTACCACAGCTGAAAGTACGCATTAAAGGGGACGAGGTGAAGCGTAGCAAACTGATGACAGCTGCTATCTCAGCTCTTGCAATTAAGAAAGCATTTGCGTGGACTCGCGGTGCGCTTCATTAACACGTCGGATTGCAGGAGCTGTTCCACTTCTCCCACTTCCGCCCACACGATTCTCCCACTCAGACGATGGTTTAGTGTTTCTCGCATTCGAGTGCGCTTCGGGTTTCAGCTATGGAATCCATTATATGGAGCACGTTTTTTAGATCACCATGCAACAAAGAGATGCACGATTTTCTTTTATGAAAAGTCAGATAAGACGGTGAATCAATATATTTTTCTTTGTAAAAGTACTCCATATCAAATAGCACTCTCTAAAATAGTAGCGCAAATAGCATTTTGAAGTATCCCTCGAATCACTTGTCTCAAATACTTTGTAATGACTTAAATATGGTGAGTCAAATTTTCTTTCTTTGGTATTGCCATCTACTTACGTCACATTATTTTCAAAATCTTTCTGTAGTTTTGACTTGGCACGCACATAATTCAACATAGTAATGTCTTGCTATATCCAGTTGATATACCTTAGCCTTCCAGTTTTTCTTATCCTGTTCTTTCGATTTCCAATCCTTAATGTAAGTTTTTTCATTCTTCCGGGACGTGGCGTTGTTTGGTTATTCTCCTGAGGTTTATTTTCGGGGCAATGTATGTACAAATATCGGGTTTATGCCCTTCGACTCATTGATGAACGATACTAAGATCGGTGGAATTGGTCATGCTTCTACACATGCGCAGGTGTGTTTCGTGATGTTTACGATAGATGGGGGTTGTCTACGATAGCGGGAAACGGGATAAGTAAGCCCTGATCTAAACGAGGAGAACCCCGTAGGTAAAAGGGGAAAGATTGGTCGAAAATCAGAGGCGATTGTGAGACGTGCTGGCGAGAGGATATGCGGAGAGTGGATTGATAAGAGAAAGCCAGCTGTGGACGAGACATCTCACGGCATTCGAGAAAGTCAATGTCATTTTCCTTGCGCACTTGACCGACCCTTCGTAGGGCTACGCAGACTTTCGAGTTGTGGCGTATTCAAACCAGCTAAGGCAGTCTGAACTTTGCTCTGCAGCTATAGTTTATGGTAGTAAATTTCAACTAGATAATTTTATAAATATCCGATGTTCTTATTGTCCTAAATTGTACTCCCTGGTTGTCAGATATGGATCATGTACAAGACTTTCATTGCTGTCCACTACGACTAGAAGCTGTTAACAGGGGAAGTTCTTCGGTTTTACAGTATTTTGCACTGTATGCTTTGTTTTTGGCGATGGGGAGAAGATCCAATACCCAACCCTCTTTTTAATCAGGGCACAGCTAACAGCATTTTGAATCTACTCTCCCCCCCCCCCACCCCCACCCCCCAGTGCTGTTGACAGTTATGCAATTTATTAGCAATATTTATTTTGCTTCCTGATGGTTGGATATTGAGGATAGATAAAACTAATGATTATTACTTAACAATTATGTATAAATTAAGACTCTTCATCATGGTGTAAAATGTATTACAATTATCGCCTCGTGATGAATCGCATAGTGAACAGTTTAGAAAGACAACAAATCACGGAAGTGATGCCATATTTATAGTATTAATGCGCAACAATCTCGATTTATTTTTTATACACTTTCTTAAATATATTGCGTCATTTCCGAGATAAATTTATATCCAAAATGTGTTAGCAATCTCATTAACATTTTAAATAAATGAAGGTATTTGGACGTGCATGTAATATTCTTTCTTCAGTTACTTCCGGATTTCAACCAATAGTAACTCGAAATGTGTATTTCAGGTAACATTTACAGATATCCTTAATTTAAATAAATTGAATGAGAATGAAGTGGACTACACTGTTACTACAATCTACGAATATTATTTAAAATATTTTACTTTCTTCAAATATTATAGTAGTTGTTCGACGATATAACGATTCTCCCTATAACGATAATATCTATATAACGATGAAATGAACGAGGGTTGTTTGTTTTGCCAAAACAATAATGTATTTATTCTTCCTCTTTACATCGATGGTGTCTCAGTTGTTCACAAAAATAGGATGACGGACTTTGGTAATTTAAATTGAGTAGAAAAAGAGTAGGATGTAATAGGGGAAAATATTTAGATACAGCAGAAAATAATAAAACAGCTTTTCTTCAAATTTAATGTAAGTAAATTGATTTAAAAATGAAGTAATACCATAAACACAACAAATATATATATTTCATAAAATACAATAATTAAATTTAATAACAACAATAATTAAATTTTAGTTTCTCTCGAAATATCGAAAGAGATATAACAATCTCTCTATAATGGTAAAGAGATATAACAATCTCTTTGACATCGTAATAGAAAGAAAGCTCTATACTTAAATGTGGAAATCAAATGAGAAATGATGAATAAATCGTCATATCTAAATGTGAACAACTATACCGCACGTCCAGTCCTGATTTTCATATTTTATTGATTCATTCTTGAAAGTTAGTTTCACAGGTATAATTCCCGACATCTAAGAAACATCAATTCTAAAATTTTTGGTATGCGATACGTAAGTGTAGTGTAAGTGGTGCTAATTGATATTGGACGTGGAGATTCTAAGTTCCCAATAATACTATATTGTATATTCGTAGATTAGATCATTTTTGAGGTAGATTCTATGCATTGGCGTGCTCACCGGTATGGCAAACTAATGCTACGGCCTTAGCGCCCCTGAGATAGTTCATCTCGTTGAGTGTTTTTCCCCAATGATTTCTATTTTTTAATTGAAAACTTTTTTTCGTACATGCGAAAAAGCCAATCTCTTTGTTGTTTTCCTGTTCACATCTTTCTTTAAACCCCTATTTTTGACGCCCCTGAAAAAGTCTGCCATACCAAACAATTCTCCATGTGCACGCCTATGGTTCTACGTGCTCTTAATTAAAAACCACCTGCATCCGAAACTCAATACAATGCATCACAACGCTTCTAAAATAATTGATACACAATCGAAAAACGTTTCTGGTCCCACTTGTATCTCCAAGTGACAACGTAACTTGAAGATTCATGGCCCACAGGGAACATCATAGGCATGATTTGAAAACTTTCAAAATATATCCATCTATTATTTGTCAGTTATATTTACAGTCAGTGTTGCGAAAGGGGAGAAATCGAGTTATTATCTTCTAACCATACCGTCCCTCTGCCTTTATTGATTTTGCAATTATATTCCTGGATACTTTACTTTTCCTCAAAGTAACTTCTCAGTCAAAACGTATTTTGTATGGGAATTTTTTTACAGATACTAATTTTTTGCTGTTATTTTAATGTACGTACAATAATAACGTAAATGGGACTTATTTCCTAGTTTTGTTGTCTATTGAGAATGTCTCGACCACTACTTATATTTCGACTTCGTGCTAACGATATCGAAAAAAGAAACATCAAAATATTGTTGATGGATGTAGAAACTGTCGTTCCTTTCTTCCATTGACCCGGGAGGTGTGCGTTGGGCGAAACGCTCCTTATAAAGCAGTCCAAGGTTCCACTTCGGACCGACCGACGGACGGCACGGTTCGGCCTGCAGCTGCCGCCTGCAGCCCAGCGGCGGGCGCGGCGGCGGATGGGAGCGAGGTGGAGGCGGAACGCTCACTAGTACAGTGGATACCGAGGCGGTGGTGGTGGCAGCGATGGTGGTAGCTATGGTGACAGGGGTGGCCAAGACACTTTCACACTCCCTTCTGCTTCCCATGGTTCTCTATTGCGCCATGTCTCTATACAGGTCTTCTTTTCCCTTCTTTTCGTGGGCTGTAAATGACTATGTTTGGTGTGCGGGAAACATTTGAAAAATAAATTTTAAAAAATGTTATGTTAATATTTTGGCATGTCTTCGATTACATGATGTAATTCGACTTTTGTATCACAGGGAATAATAATAAGCATCATTATCAAATAATCATCTGACGAGAAAATAATAATAATAAAAAATATGTAGATAATATCCCAGGATCCATTAACAAAAATGAAGTGCAGAAAATCGCACTCCTGGGAACGACACACGTTTTAAGTAAGTGCTGGGCTAAGTCGTTTTGATTTCTTGTTGAAATCTGGGCTTAACCTTATTACCGTTAACAAAATCAAGCGAGAACTAAGGTAATAATAATAATAACAATAATAATAATAACAACAACAACTCTCATCGGAACTGCTTACATACTAAGGAAGGTGGTGTGAAATTAGTCCACACCATCTCCTCCTCAGAGGGCTGGTTGCTTTCTGGAGAAAATATAAAACATAACCGGCTTCTACATCTTTAGGCCGTGCATGAAGGGATAAAATAATAATTATAGTAATAATACTGCAACTATATAATATGAGTTTCTTTATATTATGCTGGAGAGAGTCGAATGATGAATTACTATTGAATTTAAGATCCGTCAGTCATTTTTTGTACTATCCTATTATTATATTTTATTTAAATATATTCTGAAAAATATAAAAAATATTTACTTAATTTTTATTCCGGAAAACATTTTTGTCGGTCTTACAGAATGGATATTGTTGAATTTGCAGGATCTGTCAAACAACTTTATTTATTGCGTAATGAGAGTGCCGAGCTCTTCGGTTTGCATTTAAATAAGAAATACATTTTGCATCGAAAGGGCATTGAGCCAGCAGTCGAAAAATATTTTGAATGCGAAATATGAAATTGCATCACCCATGTCGTAATCCGCGAACACATAAGTGGAAGAAAACTGTAAAGCAAGTTGCTAATATAAATAATGAAAAACATCTTTCGCAAGAGTATGTAAAGCAAGTAATACAAAATGCAAACAAGTTTCATTAATCAGCTTGAGGACATTCATAATTTTTTTACAACATTGAAGCATCTTCGGGTACGAATATCGGAGTTCGACAAATCTTGACCGACCCACGCATGGGTCTTCTGTGCGTTTTGGAGTATCAAAATCTACGACAAATTCTGAAGAACTATTGAGCACCGATGGTACATGGCCAACAAAATTTGAACCTCAGTGCTATTAAAATTAATAAATATTAGTTGGAGAACTACCAGAACGTCATATGAGTTGGGAAAATAATCGAAGTTTCTCCGAAACAAGAGACCATCCCGTCATTGGATCAAATTATCCTGTTCAAAGTAGGGGGGGGGGAGGAAAAGCAGAATAGGAATGGGTGATATTACCGTACCCCCCAATGTCCAAGACATTTAATAGCGCAATTACCAAAAATAACTATGATAATAAAATAAATTGAGACACTACTGTGTTGAAAGGAAGAAGATTGTTTTCAATGTTTAGATAGGTTATGTGAAGAAAAGGGTGACAAATAAAGAATGTTTAGCCAATTTTCATCTTCATCCTCTTAAATAATGAAAAGTCAATGAAATTAAATCATCGTGCTAAGTTGAACGAAATAAAATATGACAATGTTAAAGAAACAAGAGTTTTGAACTCACGCATGGATTTAAAATAAGTATACATGTCAAAAAATGAAATTGGTTGGAGTGGTGATTTTATTTAATGGAAAATTTTTACATCAAATATTCACCGAAGAATTAATTCTAGTAATTTGAATTTTTGAATAAACATGAGAGTATGTCAGGAATTTTGATGTTAATATTTACAAAATCCGATAGCACAACTGTCAAAATCAATAGTTCTCTTTAAGCGCAGAATTTGCCGGGTTTGATTTGAAGGCAGTCAACATTTGTACCTGGGAAAAGTAATCTTCTTATAAAGTCGATGCATTTGCATTTATTTTCATTCATTTCATTTGCACATTATATGTATATATAACATTATACCTACTCGTATATGATATACATAAAAGTGCTGTTTAACTATTAGATACATGTTGTACAATTTTGATTGGTATCTTTTACGCGGATACATGCGTCAAAATTTCCAGTGAATTTATTTTAAATTTTGTCTCACGTTTGTATTTCATATTTACATAGTTCTAGTACCATCTGCATAAGTGCCAGTCAATATTATTAACGCCTTAACATATAATAGCCTATTATGGACGCTTTAAGTGACCTTAAAATGTAATTAAATTTTGTTAATATTATCCATACCTTATATGCAAATAGATGAATATATTACCGGATGCCCGAATAAACGTCATTTCACTTAACATACCTTAGCTTAACTTCGCTAAATAATTTACCTTTCTAGCAAATTCTCCTTCTTGTGACAGCGGTAAAAAGGAACATTTCTGAATGAAAAGGCTTGGAAAATAAGGAATTAGTATCAAAAAACTAAAACCAGCGGTAAAAATTAAAACATAAAATATATTTTTTTTTGTATTTTATCTTTGGTTGTCTCCTCCTTTACTCGCGACAACGTTTTCAAGATCAACAACCATATCAAGGAATGAAAATCGTAAACCTAGAGAAGAGCACACTGCTAAGATAGGCTACTATTATGAATATTTATTGAAGTTCGACGATACTTGTTTTCTAGGAGTATTCATTTCATCTGATAAATCCTCGCGTAGTGCGTGGAGACGGATCTGTCTGGAGCGCATTTAAAGCGTCTGTGTCTCCTTTCAACGACCAAATCGGGGCACGAATGCTTCGTACCGACGACCTTGACCCGAACCCAAAAGCTACCATTCCACCGTAAACCTGTCACATATACCGACAGATCAGACTCACCAAATAAGGGATATGTATTATGCGTTGCATGAATACAATTTATTTGTTCATCACCTTATATTTCATCGTAATTTTTTTTATTAAGTTTAATGTGAATTCGTCATGATGCACTTGGAATATGTAATTGAATAATATTTCAAATATAAACATGTTTATTGAAAATCTATTTTATACACCGGAAGAGGCGTCCCGGAAGTAATAAGTGACATTAGGGCTGTTTAAAAATTCAGCAGTATTAGAACAAAAGTCAAGGACCATTCAGAGACTTCCTAATGATGTATCTTACAATTAAACATAGTATATAGTCACTGAGATATATTTGCAGGTATGTAATTTCAGAAAATGTATCTTGAGGATTTGTCCCCCTTTGCTAACGTTTCGTTTTTTGAAAAGGTTTCTGTTGTGATTTGTATTAAAACATGAAGTTACTTTAAAAAATCAGGTGCGTCTTCACTACCCAGCCGCTCACGTGTTACTCGTATATAAATCACACACCTTGTCGAAAATATACGTAGAGCAATTGATGTACGAGTTAAGTATGCCATGAAAATATAGGATGATGATTTTTCGCGCAGGAGCACTTAGTATTGTATAATTGGTAGAATGTCCTGAAGAGGGTTAATAAAATAACTGAAGCGTTAGTAAGCCAGCGTTGCTATTTAAGTTTTCAACAATTCTTCAGGATTGTTCTAAAGTGTACACTGAGCACATAGATTGATATGTAGGCGAATATATTTAGCGAATCACTTTAACATTTTCTTCTTCGATCACATATTCCTATGGTACATGAATGAAACGCGGACTCATCCTCGGCTGTGACATATCCTAAGCGGCGGATAGTGGCCAGCTGTTCTTCGACATGCCAGATTCGCTGTGCTTGTTGTGTGGCGCCTTGTGGTGGTTTAGTTTTCTCCGCTGCGAGCGTTGGGACCACGACGATGGACGCCGGAGGCGATACTCTCGCACAGTGGGCACTTTACGAAACTCAAGGACGACTTAAAACAGGAAGATGTCCTATAGCGTATCAAAAGACTTGCGACAGGCGAACTTCCGCGTGTATTCGTAGATTACGACAATCCGTTGGCGTTCAGGAGCTTCCGATCTTACCTCTACTCAAATTGAAAGATGAGTGCGGAGACCATCAGATAGACTAGCGCCGCAGGACTAAAGATATAATGTAAATAAAGTATATCGACGAAAAATAATGGTATGATTTTGACTGGCCGAAGACTCCTCCCTCACTACTCCTGTGCACGAGTGAAATGCATGGCCGATCACCTGGAATTTGGGTGAAGGAACTGCATGGCTCAATATTGACTTATCCGCTACGCGGGAAAAGTAAGTGTGCTCATATATATCTAGTTCTTCTCTAGAGAGTCCTTTATCCCCATACGTGAAAAGTATTGTTGGCTAGAAAACTTGTGAATGCTTATGTCGGGATTTGGTGGCAAAACACACACAAAGAGACATCAAGTAATAATTGTGCATTTTTTTACATGTACACCCACAAAAAGGTACGATGATAAGGTTTAATTTTTATTGAGGTTTCAGCATGAGAATTTAACTGAACTGAATTTAATTTCCTCTTCAGTCAGCCCCGATTCCGAAGGGACAAAAAAGATAGGAACACTATGCAACCCGCTCAACATGTCCTTATGCCAATCAATGCACTTTCTGGCCCAACATCCTATCAATTGCATGAATAAACAATTAATCGACAAAAATACGGCATTACTAGATATTTTTCCAAAGCCACATAATTATTGAAAAAATTACGTACCTACGTAATTTTATATCGGAGTGAATTTCGGCTGCCCGGACATTTGTGGTATTCAGGGAAATTGGAAAGGTTCAATTCCTGAATGAGTATTACAGTGTAAATCAAGAAAATATGAGAATGTCAATGTTAAATTAATATATATTTGTTGGTTGAGAAGGGTAGCAATTTATAAGAGTCTTATTTTTTTCATAATCAAACACGTGCCTTAATTGCAATAAAATGCATTAACTATCCAATTTTAACACTATGTCAAAGCTTAATGTTTTGTTAAACATTAATTAAATTGAGAGATTAAAAACCGAACTAATGAACCCATATTTTGAGTTTTCATTTTTGGATGGGTTAGTTCTAGAATACTACTTGTTAATACAGCTTTAATATCGGTTCCAGTTAACTTACATCTACCAGGCCAGAGTGGAAGTGTTTTCTGTATTTGAATGTAGTGTATTAGATTACTTCAACAAGTTTTAAAATTGAAATGTTAGTTGCATTTAATAGTGGACTAAGGTAATATGTATTTGACATCAATAAAATGTATTTCAGCTCAAATTAAAGTCTTTGTATTTTTGGTAACCCGTTTGGAGACCTCTTACAGAGTGACACCCGTGGCGAAACCCCGTACCACGCTCCTATGCCCCTATTTTAACACCCTGTTGCTTTTTTTAGTGTTCATTATAGATTTTATTTCGTCCATACAAATGGTGGTGTGGAACCACTGTGGGGCAATGGCGATGGTCAGTGAGTGTCACGTTCGTATTGGAGGAATGGGTTCGCGATTCTGAGCTGACCGCGCGCTGTGGCGATTCTTGAGGCAGCTGTAACACGGGAATCAATGGTAGACCCAGGGAAAGGCTCGCGAGGCCGAGCACTCCCTTCTCTTCACCTGTAAAATATTATTACCGATTTTTTTTACATTCAGCAAGACTTTTTCTTAATTCTTTTACTCATCTTACTTCCTTACAAAAGTACATTTAAATCAGCTATGGAATGTAACATTCTGTATGATAATTAGAACGTATACTTTTAGCTAACAAGACNTCCCCCATCTGCTAGTTGTAGGTAAGTTTCACTCGGTTTCCTATTTAGCATTACCAGCGTAAATTGTTATTAATAGTATATTATAATACACGATGGAGCATATATAAGCGTAAGGACTAATTTGTTAGGACTCAAGTTGCCAAGTATCGTCCTTTTCAAACAAATGAGTCAAGTAGTATCTTTTTTTGGTGTAGTTTTTGAATGCTGTTTTCCGGGAAAGGAGAAAGTGAAATATGATACAATAGGAATTCGTCAACTCCTCTTTTAACGCTCTCAAGTACGATATTTAATGTGTTTTGATTCGTCCAGTTACGCGGAAGAACGCAAATTTTCTGGAAAATTTGCATATTAATGTATATTACGGAATTTATTGCATGATTGTGTTGTCTTATGGCTCATATTAATTTTGTTTTATGTGTACTCATCTTTGACGCGGTTGTGTACATTAATTCTGTAGTCCCATCCTGGCCCGAGTTTTGCTCCGGTCTTCCATCGGGTAAAGGCGGATTTCTTATACAGGTTCTCTAGGCTTTGTCTATGGGCATGTTTATTGTAATAATAAATCGTGAATTTAGTGTTATTTCAATTCTTATGATTTTTAAACACTATACTCAGAATAATCTATAGTTCGATAATAATTTGTACATGTAAATTTTTTGCGTTAAATTACAAACATATTGACATTCTATTAGTATTATAACTCGCAGCTAACTTTTTATCTTATCCAGGAACTTTTGCTGAAATTTTTGAATCCGCCTCTGCCTTAGGGCCCTTGATCGGAATTGATGGGATGGTCCCTCGCTTGCTTCCGGAGAGTAAATTAGTTTTTTTTGTCCTCCACGTGGACATATGCAGTTTGTACTGCTTTTCTGACAATAAATTTATAAAATTTTAATGTAACAATTAACACTCGTAGCGTATTCATTTATTCGCGGAGATAATTTTCTGCTCTTCCCCCTCACTCATGAGCGAAATTCTGAGAAATGAACACTAGAGTTGGTGGTTAGTAGTAAGATTATCGGTGTGTAACTTAATTCAAGGGATTGTGAATTATAGATAAAGTAATAGAAAATTCAGAAATATTCAGTGACAATTATTTCAGAAAAATGAGGAAACTGTGCCAACTAACTGATTAACTTCATTCTTGCATGATAGTTTTTTCTTCCGTTTGACTTGTGACTTTGATATTGTTAACTATATTCAAATATGTAATCTTAAGGTAAATATTTTACGAATATTATGACTTCTTCAATAACTGAAGTGCTGCGTTCAATTAAGTCTCCTACTGTAAAAATGTCTTGAAACGTTTTTTAAATTATCCTTGTTTTTTATTTTTAACTTTTATGTAATAAATTTGAATTTTCGATTCATATTCACAAATTTTATACATTAGAATATTTATTTTTAGACGATTTTATGAATTTGAAAACTGATCTTTAGATATTTCTGACCAGGCTTGTGTAGATTTTGAGTCCCAAAAAATGATTTTCCCTCCTCAAAAATTGTCTGAAATTTCATCCCTGATGAGATCGAAAGTCGTTATGCGAACAGTGCTTTCTTCGACGTGAAAAAGTCGTTTTCGGAGACGACTGGCAGTTGAGGAGGAGGAGGAGGAGGAGGAGGACACGGCGAGGTTGAAGGCAAAAGAGCTTCGGGCACTGGCGGAGGCGATGGCTGCAGCAACGACTTGTCTCTAGAGAGCTCCTATTGGACGTAGAGTGCTTAAGCATTCGCCCTTCGGTGACACGTTGGATGCAGCTGACGCAAATGACTCTTCTAGATATGCTTCCAACAGGGTCTTTCCAACGGTGTGCTATAGATTCAGGATTCTGTGTTTCGTCCATCTTAAGCAACTTCTGATTCTAGAGATTATATTTCCAGATTCTAGAGATTAATATATCTCGGGGTTATCTAATTCATATGTTGTTGTACACCATATATAAAATGAGATTACTGTCTTAGTAATGATATAATATTCTTTTAAAAGTAGGTTGTATCCTACGATTTAATTTATCGTGTCAGATTTCAAGACAAATGTATGTTTAGGGCATCGACTCTCGATGTTTATAGCCTTGAGCCTCCCTTCTCCAAGAGGTCCAGCGATGACCCTATTTAACTTTCAGTAGAGTGAAAGTTGCATTGCATCTCACTACGAATAGATTACTTTTCATGTCGGCTGACAATAAATATGATGTTCCTGTGTTAATGAAATGAAAGTACAAAAATGTAGTTTGTGTTATGGACTTTGTTGTTAGAAAAAATATATTTAAACTTTTGGCACGGTGTGAAGAGGCACGGTGTCTCTAGTTATATGTGGTTAAATTTTTGGAGCAAACTGTAGGAACTACTACTTCAGGGATATATGAAAAATAGTAGATGAGCGTGAATCGTATTTATTGAATATGTATGAATACCAAACTTTTTCTAGGATTGTTAATGAAATTTTCCAAGCACTACCCAACCCACATGATGTTTTAAGAATTGATGTAGCGGTAAATTAGTCAATTCCAGTAAAAACAAGAATAGTAATTTATTAAAAACCTTCCTTCCAGATATTTTCTCACGACATGCGATGTATGTATTGTTTGACGGGTATAACCCCCTCACCCCTATGAATCCGTCAAAATTTATTAGCAAATATAATATTTTCTCATCTACGTCAGATATCGCTATTGATACTAATCTGTATAAATATTTTGCTACGAGACTAATTAGAGCGTTTACTGAAACAAACGATTTTGGTGGTTGTGAAGTATAATCATGCAAGGCTATGAACTTTGGCGATTTGGGTACCCGGGTACATCGCCAGATCGGGTTTTAAATTAAACTACTTAATTTTTTCATTGCCTAGTTATATTCCCATAACGTAATTCAACCATTTTGTACCGCACAATTGTGACCTTTTCGTACATGAATGTATTGAGAGGTTATGTAATGAAAGAGTATTACAACTTTAAGATATATTAACAATTCTCTGATATTTAGTGGGTTATTTCTATTATACTGGGTAAAAAGTTCCAGCGAACATCTCAAATATCACCGAATGAATATAGATATTGAAGTGCGGTTTTCAATAAGATACGATATATAGTAACGGGTTATTAATTTGACGTATTAAATGATTTGTAACTTTATTTACCTGCGGAGATATTGTCACTTTTATTTATTTTTTGTCTGAAAAATTGAATTTCAATTTTTTTCAGCGCCTTTTTAAATCCCAAGACGAAACAAATACAAACATACAACATTTACGAACGAACAATAACGAAAGAGCACCACAATTACTTTAACATTTTCGAACATAATGAATGAAAGAAAATGATCTTTCCTCGCTTCGTCGGATTCCCTTTGTTTACTCCCCTTATCACCGGAGTAGAAATATCTTTAAGAAATATTAACAAACAAGAAACTTTGAATATTATTCAAATGTACAAGTATTTTAGTATTGTAAACTGATAATTTTTCCTTGCTAGCTACACATAGAAATTAATGTAACTGAAATTCTGTGAGATAATATGAAAGTTTCTTTATTGTTCTGAATATAGCAGAAACTACTTTCCTCCATCTGCTAGTGGTAGGGAAGCTTCACTCGGTTTTATAATTAACATTAACAATGTACACAAGTATGAATAGTTCTCGTATATGCAGTGTATGAGGCAATACGGAACTCAACTTTGCGTCAGAGCTGTCGTTTATTAGGATTCAAGTAGTCAAGAAACGTCCTTTTCAAATAAATAAGTCATGTAGCTTCTTGATGTAATTTTTAAATACTGTTATCTCGGAAAAGGAAAGGTGAAAGATAGAACAATAAGAAATCGCCGAGAAAAAGCATTTTAATGCTTTAGAGTACGATTCTTTATGTCTGTGATTCATTTCGTCTTGTTATAAAAAAGAGGAACCAAAAAATTCTGGCACATTCGCGTATACGATGATATTTGATAGCCAGATAGATTTTTCGGCTGAAAACTACGTATTTCATTTATTAATTTCATGTGATTACATTTAATAGTGTTCTGAATCTCGAAGTCGGTCAGTCGCATTTTGAGATCAGCGTCGCGTTTAAATCGATTCTGCCGAGAAGAGCCATCGCTGGAGGGAAATTTTACGCCACGTTTTCCGCGAAACTCGCTAAGGAGGGTGCGCAGAAGTTATTTCCGTCCTCGCTGCTCCCGCAGCGTCCCCGAGAGGATGTGAGAAGAGATCTGTTCCTGTGGTAACTTCAGCCTGAGGCAATTGAAAATAGGATCGGTAGAATATAATGACACCAACGATATTTCCACGTTTTGCCGCGGTAACCAATTTATTTATTTCGTAACATGCTTTCGACGGCATGGCAGTCATCAACAGTAAATCTGAATGTTGGAAATTGCTGGCAGGGAATAAATTTATTACCATGGCAAAAAGTGGAAATTTTGTTAATGTATTTACAAATAGTAACTACAACTCACCATCATATTACAATCTTACGACTTGATAAACCTAATTTAATCGAGGGTGATGAATGTAGTTGTTTTCAAGGGTATGTTTCTAATCTCTTTTTCCTCTTTTTTATTGCAAAATCGTTTAATTTGTGTGCCATTTAATACTGTTTATATGGAAGTAAATTGTAAGAGAAGTCAAAAATAGGGAAATAATGTTTTGTTTAAGTATTTATTACGATTTGTGCTATCTAAAAATATATTGGTGTAGAATATTCCATGATAAATTGCAATATCTTTGGCTCTGATACATAATTATTGCTATAATTTCATAGATGAACCTGATTTTCACTTCTCATAATTTCTTTTATACTATACCTAGTACAGAACAACCCAAATATATAATCCATGAAACTTGACCCATTATATTAAATTCCTATTACGATACATTTAATTTGAGTCACACGAAAACATCTCAAATTTCTTTTATGAATATATAAAAAGTAAGAACATCGTCTCATAACTCATGTGCAGATTTCAGAAAGCAATCGCGGAAAAAAATTATGCAAAAAATTAACACGTGTTCTCTTCACATTCTTTTTATTTGAACTTGCTCTGAGAATATTTCGATGTATGGGTATTAACCTTCCTTTAGTTATATCTCTCTACAAAGTTTTGATCCAATCACTTCCTATACAAAAAAGTTGAATTTATAATGTTAAAGCGCCGCTTCCACCTGAACAGTTTTTTTTTTGAGGGGGGGGGGAGGAGTTTTATGCAGTTTTCCATTTAATGGTATAATATATTTCACAAACATTTAAGGAAAATACTTAAATAGTGTAATTATAATTAATAGTATAATTAATTTAGTGTTTTTTCAACTCTTATGATTTTTAAACACTATACTCAGAATAATCTATAGTTCGATAATAACTTGTACATGTAAATTTACAAACATATTTGCGTTAAATTACAAACATATTGACATTATATATGTATTATAACTCGCAGCTAACTTTTTATCTTATCTAGGAACTTTTGCTGAAATTTTTGAATCCGCCTCTGCCTTAGGGCCCTTGATCGGAATTGATGGGATGGTCCCTTGCTTGCTTCCGGAGAGTAAATTAGTTTATTGTCCTCCACGTGGTCATACGCAGTTTGTACTGTTTTTTGACAATAAATTTATTATTATTATTATTATTATTATTATTATTTTACGGATATACTTTAAATCAGCTCACTGAGCATTTTACTGAATGAAAAATTATTGTTTACTCCACCATTTCAAGAACTTAAAAATCGTTTATTAATATATTAAAATTGTTAAACTCTCATATATCTTTCTCAAGGTTTCTTGTTCATGGAAGATGAACATAAAAGTTCCAAAATTTATGCGAACGAAATCTTGGGTATTGAACTGAGTTCAATTAATTCTCGAGTAGTTGTACGCAACTACATACCGAAAAGAGTAAAGTGTACTATGTAAGAGATTTGAACAAACTTTGTACTTAATACTTGGGTGTGGGGGGGGGGGGTAAAACGAAAAAAAAATATTCGTCTGTCAATGTTGTTATTTATAACCCTCTTCACGGCTGATTAAGTTCAGTGTATGTGCAGTTTACTGTATGATCATATACAGCAACGTTCTTGAAACACACCCAATATGTATATTAAAAAGATTTAAGGTTAATGAAAAATAGAAAATAAAACACTTAAAAGTCACTCACACATTGGATGAAGCAGTTTCGGCTTCCAGTCTTCTTCAGTCACGCAGAAAACGAACCGTTTCTTCTCCCTTCAATTTACGTTGTCTCAACGGTTAAAATGACATATTTATAGAATAACAGTAAACATAAAAATATTGAGAGAAAAAAAAGGATAAAATGAAAACATAAAACTATCACATTTAAAAAAATCTAAAACCATTTCAAATTAGTTTCCCTAATATTTTCAAAATTTTAATTGTTTTGTAACACGCTGTTCACTTTACTGTGTATCACTAGTTATATGTTACAATGGTTTCTAGTACAGTTGTGAAACATGGACAGAGGCCCCAGAACTCGTTTCGGTATAAATTTAAAATTGAATTTTTTTCAGCTCCATTACTTTTCTTGCAGTACCGTCCAAATGGCAAAGAGTCCGTGCCCTTACCAGTTGTCAAGTAGCGATCGCATCAAAGACTTTACAAACGAATAAATATGGAATTCAAACTAGAACCTTACGGCTGAATGTTGGAGTTTGAATTTATAGACTTCAAACGGGGTTTGCCAGGAAGCATGTTTTTAATGTTATCTTTCGCCTTTTTAGTCGACCATTTCAACACATTAATTTCATGGAGGAAAAGTGGAGTGAATAAATTCTTAGATACATTAATATCTCCAAATTTTGCACGCTTGATACGAAGGATATTTTGTATATTAAAAAAGATAATAACATCATCGGAGATTACTACATAGTATGTAATAGTACTGAAATTTAATGATGTCCTATAGGAGATCAATGAAAACAAATTAAAATATATTTCGGACTCAAAACTATATCTAATTAACTATGTTTCAGAGTAACGCTAACCTGCAACAATCGTTTTAAAATGCGAAGCATCCGTTTCCTTGCACAGTACAGGGTAAATAAATAATGAGAAAAAAACTTCAAACTTTGTAATATGGATTTCCATAAGAATTTTTGTAAGTTCATTGTAAAATGGAAGAAACTACATTTAAAAAAGCGTTTAAGAACTCTATTATTTTTCTCCGAGTTAAGATAATGAAGTAAAATTAACATAAAATATCTATTTATTTGGAGTATTTTTACGTTTTTCGTCGTATAGTCTTCTTAATAAAGCACCATTTTGTCTTCAACCACCATGCTTAAACAAAATCGTTCTTTCTCTGACGTTTTCAACTTCCCAGACATATGACCACCCCAGCAACCAACACCATGAAATACGGAAGATGGAGAAAAATGAGCTTGAGGATGGACATCAAACGCAACCCCCTGTGTTTGGAGAATGAAGACACTATGACGGCACGTCGTCCAAAGTAGACCTATTGAACAAGAAACCATTTCGTTTCGGACGTTCCCTTTCACACAGAAATGAAGTATATATTTGATTCCATGCTTACCATACTGTTACTCATGCAGTTAATGAAGCAAATGCAGTTATGAGCACTACATTGTTTGCAAAAGAAAGCAATTGAATTCTTCTCCGGGGAAAATTCAATCAGAACTTCGTCGCATGACAGTAACTAAATTCTCTTCACTGGATAATACAATTTATTTCCAAATAGTGATTGCTTTCAGATACGACAATGTTATGTTATAGCTATTTATTTAAGTATCTTCCCCTGATGACATAAGTAGGAATTTCTTTTCAAGGAGACTTCATACCTTTCACTCCTCCCTTCATGCGTCAGATTGAATTTGACATGAAGAGCTTTTGATATTTTTTTAACAAGGATCTTTCTCTAGAAATTCTCTTTCGGGCTGTATTTATGTGCAATCATTATTGACACGCATCTTCAATTTATAATTAAAAGTTTACAAAGCGAATATTTCTTCCTAAAAGAGAAAAAAAATGCATGTACATATTTCTTCCGAGTACCCTACATGTGAAGAAGAAATGTGATAACTTTTGGTCAGGTGAAAATGGTGACGGGCCGGGAATCAAACTCGGGATTCCTGCTTTGATCGCAGGGGTGGTAACCACTACATCGAGCCGGTGTAATGGTTAACACCCCTGCGATCAAAGCAGGAATCCCGGGTTCGATTCCCGGCTCGTCGCCATTTTCACCTGACCGAAAGTTATAAAAAAATACGCGTTCCTATTTACAAATATGAAAGATTATGAACGTCCAGGAAGGATCCCTTGAAAAAACAGGAGCTGATTCGCTGTTGGTGAGAAGTCCACGAATGTTCGAATACAAAATACACTCCCTGTCGTATGTCATTCAGCATTCAACACGTAAGGGAATCTTTGGGCATTATTTTGGTGGAGTCGAGAATGGTTGAGTTGATCCTAAGGTGTACGATTATTTTATGAAAACGTGACCTCGAGAAATGGTTAGAAGCATTTTTCCAAGATTCGTCTATTTTAATAGATTTTTATCTATTTAATTCACATCTATAAATTTGTTATTCGTTTATGTGCTCTTTGCCCAGATGAAGGATAGAATATCCACCGATTTGTGAAGTCAAAATCGCGACGAAGAAGTCTTGAAATCTCTTCCAGGGAAAATTACAAATCTAACAATAGGACCATTCTGTAAGAGGAGCTATTCATTCTGACTCCCGCTTGTCTCAAAGTCAAGGCTCGTGTTGCAACTGAGCGTATCATTTGGGGTCCCTTGAAGAGAGACGTTATGAACGCTCCTATCCTCGGATTTTTCCTTGGCCAGAAACAAGGTTTGTGTTTCAATGATAATCTGGCAAAAACTTTAATGTTTGCTCTATCGAAACCCTTGATATTTTTGTAACATTTCAAAATAAATGCTGGAATATAAGGACAAATAAAAACTAAGAAGTGAATTGTGAAGAAGCATTTTTCTCCGAGGCAGTGAAATTCAATGAAAGTAACAGTCCAAGATCCACGTAAAATATTCGTTCGCATCAGGTGGTTCCATTGTGGATCAGACGGAACTGACAATTCACCATCCCTTAGTTTTCTTCGATTACAAAACTCGTGTACGCAAATGTCCCCTAGAATTTTCGCTCCTTTTCTGCGTAACTGGACGGCGTAAGTCACGCAAATGAAGTATTGCACGTGAAAACATTAAAAGTTGTGTTCACGATTCCCGATTATTTCATTTACCTTTTCCTCTCCGAGATAACACATTTATTTTAAAACGATGTAATTTGACTTCTTGATTCCAGGCAGTCTCTGATGCGTCTGGTAAGTAATAAACAATAAACAAATACGTGCGTTAAATAATTACCCGTAGCATAATATCATGTACTATTCATAACTGTGCTGATGTCCTGTTAATGCTAAATATGAAACAGAGTGAAACTTGCATACAACTAGAAGGTATGGCGGAAATTAGTATCTGGCATATTACTCAGGTAAATGAAATAGTCTTGCTTCATAAAAGTAAACATTCATATTTTCATACGGAATATAGGTAAGATTCAATTTTGTTGTTTGAATTAAATAATTACTCAAAGTTTTGCAAGGTTTTATAAATGTGCATGATGATTTTGATAACTGGATGACGTAAATTTTTTCAAGTAATGAACACATAATAGCTACAACTACTTTCTTGAAAGAAAAAAGAATCAAATTACGGGTTGTAGCAAAATTTTTATTTTAAATGTTTTTTGGGAAAATTGATGTTCGTTATCGATTAACTCTTTATAACATCCAATAGTGCGTTATAGATTGTTTGTCAGTCAGTCCAACAACCAATCAATCAGTCACAATAAATTCATGCAGCCGACCATGCCCGATTTTGCACGAGTTGTGATGCGGATTAACCTTCGTTATAAATGAGTTACACGTTTACGTTCAAAAACCGTAGTACGATTTAAATTACACGTTTACATTCAAAAACCGTAGTAATGTCTTAATACACACATTTCCTTCGAATTGATCCCTTTAAAATTCGATTTTCCATAATACTTTCTCCGTGAGTTTCTACAATACATCAGCAACATTCAGTCTAAATTTCAAGTTCTTATCTGAAATCTCTCTCTGTATTGATGGATTCAAGACGATCGGGGTTAATAAACAGCAAATATTTTCATTCCTTTTCACCAGTTTTGAATTGAACATATGAAAATTCCGGAAAATTATTTTTAGATAGTAGATTTAACAATTCCTGCATACAGAAGAAATGCTTTCCCAATTAGTTCGTGCAGTGTACACTATATACGAAGTACATATTCTATGTCATTATCGTAAACGACTTACTCCCGAAAAGATGTCTACCCCTTAACAGCCACTAAGAGTGAAATGCCGAACCCAAAAACATATTTCTAGATATAAGATTTAACGTTTACATACAAAAACAGAGATGCTATTTCAATTAATTCGTGAGATATAACAAAAATAGCGGAAGAACGAAAACTCACATTTTGACCTGAAATACACATTTAAAATCTTAATTTCAAGAATTTTCTTTCTTATTGAACCTTAACAATATAAATTCAGCTCTTCTGCGTTGACAATCAGTTCGTCAGGAAAATATCAAATTTTTGTACTTCTTATTAATATTTGATTTAAAAATGAAATCTCAAAAATTGCAGATGTTAGTTTTTAGATATTTATTGCGATATTTTTATATAAAATTGAGTATATATCAGTTACTTTATGATATACAGTAAAAATAGTATAACACGCTGTTAGCGGGAACGACAATAACAAGAAATTTTTTCTAACTCTTCGCATCCATTAAAAATGAAACATTGAAAAAATAAAAAACCACTTCGGGTATTTTATANATATATATATTTAAAAAAACAGATAATATCTTAAGATGTAATTAAAATAGCGAAATTAAAAAAAATGCATTTCATCCTATTTCACTCATTTAAAATCCAAAAATCCTTAAGTTTCCAAAAATTATTTCTTAGTAAACCTAAACAATACAAAAGCAACATTCTTTTTTAATTTCTAGTTCTTAACTGTAATAGTCTTTGCTCTATATTCATGAGTTAGTCCAGGAATCAATCCGTCAGTTAATCAGTCACTCACTGACTCAGGACAACACCGCTTCTGACATGCGGTTTCCGACAACCGATTTCAACTCTCATCCAATATGTACTGTAGTGGCTGGAGCACGGTGCCATGCCATTTTCTTGGTAACCCGAAATAAATGTTCTCGATAAGTGACATCTGGAAAAAGTGCTGGCTGTGTAACAGCCGAATATCTCCTGTATCGAAGAAGATCAAGACAGTACTTGCAACATGTGGTCATACATTGTTCTGTTACATTAGCGTCACGGAGACCTCGATGATAGGATACAGCCGGTGGCCTTTATACATCACAAATACAGCGGCAGCTATCCAAATTACAGGTTGTGCGAAACACGAGATGACTGGAATGGATACCCCGTATCAATCGATGCCGCAACTCTAGTTGCTCGGCCCGTACAACGATGACGAATGCTAACAGATAACAGATTCGTATCCCTCTGTGCCTGTGAATATGCCAATCATGATGAACGCAGAACCGCGACTCGTCTAAAACTATGATATGATGCTACCGTGTATCAATGATCGTCGTTCAATCCACCCAAATACGCTTAGAATGATGTACCCCTATTTGTCATCTAAGTTGGTTTTTTTTCGATTACATCTGTTATTGCTGTCAGAGACACTAGTAAAAATGGCCATCTGCTAACGCCAAATGGCCATTCATTTACAGTGGCCACCAATGGTCATTTGGCGATAACAGATAGCCGTTTGTACTAGAGCACCAGTTCTGGGTATTAATTGGAGCACGTTCTGTATCTGAAAATTACCTGCAATTTGTTTGCAAACAAAATGATTCTGATATATTCTTGAGAACCTAGTGTATCGGTTTAAATGTTCGTTAATCGATACTTTTCCAAATAAGTTCCCACAGACATAAATCGTTTAACTGTAAGGTCAAGGAGTTACTAATGCTTTGAATATTAAATTTAATGGACAGGAACTCAGACAAGAGAGTACTACCATCACTTCTCTTGCAACGTAATAAGGAAAAAATAATCCGAGGCATCTCCTGTAACTGAATACGCAGTTCGTGTCTTCAATGTCTTGGGATCTGAGCTCGAGGCGAAGTCTCTCTTCAGTTTGCTCTCTACGCGTGTGACCAATCGTAGCTCGTTCGGTCCTCATGGTCATTGGTGAAACGCAAAGGCCTCGCATGATGAATGGGCCACTGCCGCCGCCGAGAAGGGCTTCGTTAGCGCGCGGCCTCTTAGATTCCGCCCCTGTCCCCCTCGTGCGGATGGATACCCAACGCTTTTGTCTTCACCGAATTCGCGTCGCTTCCTCGCAAAATGAGTGCAGCGACGAAGAGGAGATTGAGTGAGTCGTAATTACAGTAGAACTCCGTTGTTGGTCCAAAAACAGAACCGATAATGATTTAAAATATTGCAAAAGAAAGAACATACCTACTATTTGTCGCTCAAATTTATTGCACGTAACATCTGGAAAGGAGGGAGGAGGGGGCAAGAGTAATTTCGTACACCAGGAATTCATTATCCTAAGGAACAAGACGGTGATACCCACTTTTTGTTGCTTCTGAATAAATTATGCACTTAAATTATTTCGAATTTATTTTGCCATACATTTATTTTCTATTTATATCGGAATGACGGATAATCCGAATTTTCGTTATTTGAAACTGGCAGTGGTCCCAATTAGTTAGGATTAGTGGGGTTCTACTGTTTACTTTTTCTATAATTGAATTCATTAACCTTAAAGATGGATAATGTACTGAACTAGTACACTACATTAATATCTTACCACAAAAGCCAAAATGTGATTCGTCTTACTGAAGTGTCGATTTCATTTTAATCACGTAATGTATCGTACGTCACAGGATACATACATTAGATAAACATTAAATTAACATCAATTACATAAATAATCTAAATTCATCAACAGTTAACATCCCTATATCCTTAATCACGCCATAGTGGTACATTAATAATAATTTATTATAATGTAAAAAAAATATTTAATGCATATATGATCGTTTCTTATTTACATATCTGACTTTCCCTTGTACGATCTGGTTTATCTCATTCCAGTGCAAACTCTAGAATCTATGATTTTTATTCCGAAAGCATCAATTATCCTTTTAGGTATGAACAGACCTCGTCATTTTGTTTATGTACACACTGTACGTTGACCGTATCTCATCTTCCCGAACTCATAGGGTAATTCGAGGGTGAGATAAGATGTCTTCCCATTATATATTTTGAATAACAACAAATTTTCGTACTATAACAAGCTTAGAAATACAAATGCAGAGTGCCGAACGCTACGGACTGTAGTGAGCGGTTAAACACGAGTGACATGAGTCAATGATCTGATCAGCAAATTGCTGACAAAAAAGTAGATCCCCCTAATCAGAAATATATGTCACCCCGATCAAAATATACTCCAGGTATGAACGAAATTTGTGTATGTTTTGACTTCTCCAGCTTACGTGCTTGTGTTTTGGGAGCGCAACATAGAATAACCAGAAATAATATTTTTGTTTCAAGAATCTTTATATTGTAAATTTTCTGATTTTATCCAAAAATATTTAATGTAGCTCGTTCAACGTCTAAGCAAACAATCCATGTGATATTATATTCATCGAGGATTTATTAGTATACCTTTGAACTTCTTATTTAAATGATGACCGTGAAATAAATTGCGATGTGTTATCGGGAAGATTGTCTGATAAAAATAAATGAATAGAAAATAACGTGTGTTAAAATGAAGAAATTTAAAAGAAATCAACATTAAATGACTTCAAACACCCTTGAAAGTTATTTATTGAATCACTGTTTCTAAACTCAATTTATGCCATACCGTACATAAAACGTATACCGTACGTTTAAACATAAAACAAATCAATCGGTCACGACAAAATTCCAGGGGATTTACTTAAACTCGGTGGAGAAGTCATGATTCCATACCTAGCCAAGCTTTTTGATATTACATACAGGAAAAAGGCTATCGTGGTACCAATTCACAAAGGAGGTGATCGCTCTTTAGTTAGTAATTATCGACCAATTAGCTTAGCCTGCGTGGTATGTAAACAGATGGAACATATTATTGCAGATTATTTGAAAAGTACTTGTGAAAAAAATAATTGTCTACATCCTGCCCAAGACGATTTTAGATCCAGGTACTCATGGGAGAGTCAACTTATTTCCGTTTGCCAGGACTTAGCTGAGTCACTTGACGAGGGGGGAGAACTGATGCAATAGTTATTGATTTATCAAAAGCGTTCGATTTAGCGCCACATGATCGTCTTCTTGCAAAAATCGCGAAGTCAGAAATTGGTCCGCGTGTTGTCAAATGAATTTGTGAATTTCTCTGGGATCGCTCACAAAAAGTTAGAATAGATGGGTGCTCCTCTAAAGAAAACGCGGTGACATCGGGAGTACCACAGGGAAGCTTTTTGGGTCCACTTATTTTTCATGCATATATTAACGATATATCAGACCACATTAATTCGATAGTGCGTTTATTTGAAGATGACTATTATATATCGGAATATTAAAGAAGACGGAGACCGAAATATGTTACAGAGCGATCTAAACGAATTGTGGAAATGGGCTGAGGCGAATAAAATGAAAATAAACCCTCTAAAAAGCAAATCTTTATGTTTTTCAAGATCAAAAATAAAACCTGCTCTGAACTATTCATTAAGTCATCAGATTATTCCTGAAGTTTCAAGTTGTAAATATTTAGGTATTATAATTTCTGGTGACTTAAATTGGACAGAACATGTTAAATATACAACGCAGAAAGCTTGGAGAGCGGTGAACTTCGTGAGGCGCGAACTTAGAAAAGAGAGCTCGAAATCTAAAAGCTTGGCATACACTTCATTAGTTCGACCTATACTGGAGTACGGAGTTTCTCACTGGGATCCGTATAGGGAGGGTCAGATCAATGAATTAGATCGGATACAAAGAAAGACCGCGAATTTTGTTAGGGACAACACTCGTAATATTAATTTAGAGTGGGACACACTTTTCAATCGAAGAAAGTTAGCGCGTCTTTGTGTCCTCTTTAAAGCCTACATGTGAGAGCCTGCGTGGAAATCAATGAACACTAGTTTACACAAACCGAATTACATTAGTTGCGGCGACCACAAGAGTAAAATAAAATGTAGGAAACAGAAAACGATTATTGGTAAATACTCCTTTGTGAATAGAACCATTGTAGACGGGAATAACTTACCTGCAGCAACACTTGCGAACTTACTAAAAAGAGTAAAATGTTTTCGCAACCGTTCTTGCTTCGTTGAAATAGGGACATATGTGAAGTGCAGTGAAGTGTAGTGAGGTGATTGGAGTCTAAGGGTAAAGAAAATCCTCAGAGTGAAAGTAGTGAAGTGTACATGACTGCTCTCAGCAACTATTTTTAGGTTTTATTTTTTAAAGTTAAAAATTATTTTATTTATGTTATAGCAATTACTTTTACGCTAAGGGTATAGGAGGAGTAATGACATATGTGTGTATATTGAGCGTGTTTGATCGTATGAGTGTGTTTCTGTAACTGTTTGTAAGCGAAAATGTGTTTGTGTATGTATGTGAATATACGCACATATGAGCCTCATGTAGATAATTGATTTCTTAAATCTAATTTATTTTTCGTTGTACCATGTGTAATAATTTTCTAACCTTTTTTTTTAGTTTGTGTGTGTATTTTATAGATTTTTTTAATAGATATTGATGATTTGTTTTTTAACTTAGTATTATTTTATTATGTATGTATTCTTTCATATCTGCTACCGAGCATTGCTCACTAGCAGAATAATAAATTTATTATTATTATTATTAAAACGAACTCTCCCAGTCTGTCAGTCTGTTGCCTTTCTATCGTAGATAGAAATATCTGTCTATCTACCACTTGCTCAGTAGCTCAGTACAGATTTTATATACATTTTTACCAATGTTTACAGAATTTTACAAGGCGAGTGTCATTGCTTTGCGTAAACTAACCGTACTATACAATGAATTTCAACAAAGGTGGGAAAACAAGCAATCATCAGAAAGATACTACGTCTTGCGCTAAGTAAGTTGTTATACGTGAAAACTATGCGTGACAGTATTGTTAATCTCAAATATTTGAGCCAAAAAATCCACGTTAATATAGGCCTATCAACGAAGGTTAATCTAAAGTATCTAAGAAAAATTTCAAGAGAGACTCGTTTAAATACTTCAAGTAAAGAAAGTAATGCAAAATACAAATAATTATATCCAGGTTAAATATATAATTACCAGATGAACGTTCTTCGTTTTGGGCTTTAATCGTAATATTTCATGAGTTGTTCTATTTTAAAGAGGTACTTCTACATAATAGCGCGGAATAAAACAGAAATTTAACAACAAATACTTGTGCAAATCCGGTGTAGATTGCTAGTGTTAATGATATATCGCCTGTTGTAAAGGAATTCGTTCCAATCTAATATAAATTTTAAGCCAGATTTAAGCTTCCGGATGATGAACTCACCGAAAATTTTCAATGGTTGTGGATATTGACCAACACGGTCATCACAAATGACAAAAAATACATCAATTCGCTACTAATATTGCTCATTAAAGCGAAGGGAAACTAGTGGCACTGCTATTTAAATTATACCACTAGATTTGTGGGGCTACTTAGGAATGAATTTTTCACAGCACCAAGTTGCTCAGTACTGTAGCGCAACGACCGCTTGTCACGTACTCTTATGTTTCTTCTCCTACGTCGTTAGGCGCTCGCTTGCGCGGAAAGACACATGAATGAGTTTCCCATTCGTTGGAGGAGAGACCTTGAGACATTGTTTACAAACACTACGAAGAGTTGACAGACACTTGGCATTGAATTCTTCTCACTTGTTCCAGAGAGACTCTTGCTCCTTTGTTTTCCTCATGAAATTTGTTTTCCTCATGAAACGCTTAAATTACGAAGCTAGTGTTTGAACTTCAGAAATGGATCACGTTTAAAGGAAATGGGCTCTGCAAGGCATCGAAGTGGTATGAAACGTGAGTTGCTGGCTGGATGATCGGACTTCAAATCCCAATGGAATCAAGGGATTTTTGTTCATTTCTCAACTGAGCTCAAGCAGGATCGGGTTTAACACTTCATCTTTTCAAATAGAAAAATCGATATACTTCCCGGAGACACAGTAAGACTTCTCACATTCTAAGAACTAGCTGTAGTTAGAACCTCCGTTAATTCAGAAATATGAGAACACACTTTAATTAACGTATTATTGTGTCATTATTTGAAGTGTTTCTTAAGGAAATAATAGTGTTTAATTTTCATTAACAATATATAGTACATTCGATATAAAGCTAGAAATCACGGACCAGCACGAGAACAACTTCTTCTTACATCATCGAAACATCACGAATTCTGGATTTCTTGTCAGAGACTATGATAACGTTTATTTGTTTAAATGTTAGGATGTCGTGTAAGATGGAAATGGTTTTAGTAACTTGTATACATGGCATGCGAAAATGGCTCATTTAAAACGCCTTTGAGAAATCGCTGTACGTATCTTCTTACTTCCAAAGAAAACTATTTATAAATATTTCTCTCTCTCACCATTCTGAACCAGCCCACCAACAACAATGTTTCATTACAAAAATAACTTTTCGAACAAAGGAAGCATCGTTATCTTAAATGTTAACCATGTACTCTTTCTGTACAATTTTCCATAAAAAACAAATTGAATTTTCGTAAGTTCATGTAGGTCTGCTAGGAAGCGCTGCCAATCATTTGAGAGCACTGAAAGACATACACGGTTCACAAATAGACACACTGTGCATTTTTTGGTTTCAAACTAATGTGGATTATGGAACATTATTATGGACAAACTGTTGACTGTGAAGTACAGTGCGTGAATATTCGGGCAGACCAATGTGGTGAGAATTTATCTGAGATAAATGGTTTTTGTAAAGTTTTCTAATGGAAGCATGCGGCTAATCGCAAGGAAAATTTTACGGGCAGCTTGATGGATTTTCCTTCTTTGAAAGTTTCTAGGAATTATTCACTCGGGGTTCAGCTAGTTTACATTTAATAGACTTATATATTTGAAAATCGAAAAAGTCAATGAATCGACTCATTCCACCTACTTTTTACATCACTCTTATGATAAAACCACTCCATTTGTATTACTGGGTACCGACAACGACAGCATAAACACCGAAGGAAGTGATTTACCCCCGGGGATCCCCATCGCACCCCGCGCCCACACGCGCTCTCCGTTCTCCGTTCAGCGCAGTCACGTGGGCGGAATGTCTGCCGCCCGCCCTCCCATTCCGATAGGCATCAAAGCGCCAACCACAAATCACTCTGGAATCCCAGCTTCCTGTCTTCCCCGGCTCTGCGTGCTCACACGCCCACAGCCACACTCCTTTATTTCTATTTCTTTATCCTCGGGAGGAAAAAACACATAAGCACATTTTCAAGTTCACGCATAAATATACGTGAGAGTTTTCTTGTAAACTCTTCCATTGAGACAGTCTCAAATGCGTTCGCGGAGATACATATTTTGAAAATATGTTTCAAGAGTAAGCGATCAAAACGGAAGTGAGAAGGATGAAATATTATTAAAAATGAAGAAGAAGAAAAATCGAGAAAGTTTGAATATTTGCAACAAATGTAAATGTTTTCTTAAAAAACGTCCACCAAAATGTATGACAGAAAAAAAGGACAACTCCTCCGTGAAATGCTATCGTTGAGGAACGATTCAATAAACATTTATGTCGTTAATATTTCTTAGTGACATATTCCATTTTTGTATGTTATTCTTTTCTATATAGAATAGAAAATTTTCTGAAAATCCTACCTCCAGAAACATCTCTCATAAAAGATTAACCAATGACCTCATGCATTATTGGAAGTATTTGTCTTCCTCNAAAAAAAAAAAAAAAAATTCTGAGAAATAAAAATGTCCCATGCGTCAATTTAGCGTACATGGGAGATTCTACGGAAGTGGGGAAATTTGCGGCACACAAAGGAGTGGTTGTCACGATCAAGCACTTTCAACAGATCCAAAGTGTGTACACAAAATTACTGAGGTTATTGAGCAATGAAGCAAGGTACATTGGTTTCGTCGGAAACCACCAAGGTTGCCACCCCCTCAACCGCTCCTGTAAGACCCTCTTGCTCCTGTAAGATCTCGACAGACGTGAATATCAAAGAATGATAAAGGAGTGGAACATGAAATGACAAAATAGTGAGGAAACAGTCGTAAGTAAATTATTATCTGTCATGCACATTGAACCTGATAGTGACCTAAATCATTCGCATCAATATGTTGTGCCAGCAAAAGAGTCAACAAAAATTACAAAATTGAAATCTAACTGGATAGGGTGTTTCGGACATATATCCCAGTTTCTATATAATAACCCTCATCTCGTTTTGTTCCTAGTCAACGGAAGACCTAACGTTCGATGAACACCTCAGATTATGTATTTTTTGTCGACTCATTGAAAAAATGTTCATCAATGTCATGAATTTTGTTTACCAACCCATGAATCAACTAGTTCACCATGTCTCGGATTGTAACCGTGATGACCCATCTCTTATGTGTAGATCTCTAGATATGCGGCGCCAACTGAAGGGAGCGGTCGCACTGCATCTACCGATTCGGCGCACTGCCTTTTATTACCGTTGCATCGCATTGGACACACTTCAGTGACGCGGTCTCGCCCCTCTACTTTATGACATCCATCTATCCTTAGAACACACCCGTCTCCTCCCAGATCTTCAATTTCAGATTTTCTAAAGAGTTGTCTCAGCGGGAATATGAGAGCACTTAACACCCATTCGCACGTGAGCTAGATGATCATGTGTGAAATGCCATTATGTGAAAATTGGTCGTAGTTTTTCGGTTGTTTTATGAGTAACCTCATTCATCTCCGTCCAATATAAAACGTTCATTCTTAATCTGGGATAGAGGCAAATGCAGTTAGTACTCACTATAATGGTGTAAATATGGTATGAAAGGAATCAAAACGCCCCTCCAAAAAATTTAACATATATTTTTTTAAATTGAATTTCGTTCTTTAACCCAAATTGTTTGATATAGGATTGAACATTAACTAATTTGCATAACTACTGTTCAATCCATTCGTTGCTTAAAAGCAAATCTTATTTCTGCCGGTGATTCCTGTGACGGAAAGACGTGTTTAGAAGGTCAAAGCATTTAAGGTTGTTTAGCGTTATGTGAATCCTCTCCCTGACAATGATTTGTTCATTCTGACTTCCGTTCTATTGGTAAATCGGATTGACAACCATACACATTAAATACGATTTTCAAATAATGTAATTTTTCATTGGTACAATACTCTTAAAACAGGTAATGAGCTCCCCAATGAAAAGATTCACAATCCAGTATAATAATGAACCCCCTCCTCCCAAGGTATAGTATTTTTAAATCACATAATTCGTAATTACAAGTAAGCCTATAATTACTGCAGACGTTTGGTTTAATTGTGTTTAGACCTGATTTATATAGAAAATACTGTTACCCAAAATAGTTCAATAATTTCTTCATTCCCTCTTATACTGGAATAAATTAATTAATTAATAGTATTAAAAAATACTCGATAACGAAAATGACCGCATTTTACCTGTAATTGTGGTCAGAGAGCAAACTAGAACATGTTATAACAAAAGAAAAAAAGTACTATAGTAAACATGAAATAAACATAAAGCAAAATCAGTTCTGACGCTTCCTGTAGCGTTTACAGACGAGTAAGGACATTTCCCTCGATTTCTTGGGGAGAAAGAAATTAAATAGAAAAATAGCACGAGCAAATCCTGCTTCATAATAGCGAATGTACAATAACTCAATATTCTCGTCATCACAATTGCGAATCTATTTCTTAGTGTTCACAAGTCATTTTCCCTTTTCTCTTGATTCAACTTAACTTTAGGAGTGAACGAGAACAACTAAAAATTGACCGAATAGTTTTCAGAACTTCATAAAATGCGTTTTCGATGTCTCGAGAGGTCATTTTTTGTATATGTATGTGGGTGGTAAATTTTGTTGATACAATAATTCGAAAGCGATTAACATTTTGTCATGAAGTCATAGATGTTTTCGGAACATTAACTCCGACCGCGAAATCCCACGCTAACACGAAAGGTAAGCTTCGGAATTGTGGACTGAAATAAACCTGCTTTTGGACTAAAATAAATTATATCAAAAATGTTTGAGAAAATATTATATTGAAATAATGAATGACATGTATCTCTAAAATAATATTTTTCGATAAAACCTTAAATGTTTTAGGAAGAAAAATGTCAGATAGTGTGATCATAAAAAATAAATCTATGTTTAATAGGATTAGAATCGTATTAAACCATCACACCTCTGTGGCGGTTTATTGAAAACTGGCAAACGAGCGTAAACAAGATGTAAATGATCCTTACATCAAACTACAATGAATATGATAATGCTTAAATACTTGCCGTGGTAAAGAACCATCCGAATCAAGACCAATTTGTTGAATGTTCTCCATAATTTACGCACGGTTTTCAAGTATTTGTCACATAGCTGTTGCGAGTATCACAGTATTGAAGGCTGGACGCGTAACTGAATGAGGACGGAGTATGCTCGACTACCTGTGACGTCAGGGTTTGCCATAACCTCCATTTTCCTCTAGTATCATTGGTCATCACGCGATGATCAGGCGATGGAGAGGAGTGTTTCTGGGACCTAAACAAATTTTATATTTGGAATATTATTTGTTGAACTGTATGCCTTGATGACCAAAATCATTAATTCCGTCAATATAACTCCTGTCATGCACTTAACTTTCCCACTTAGCCCCTGGCAATGAACTTCTTTAAACTGAAGAATTATTCCGTATATTTAAAACGTGATTAAATATACTGAAGTCATTTGTGGCACAAATAATGAACGTGGGACTCATTGCACATCGATTTTTCATATCGCACACTCTAATAAACTTGTATGTCAATCTACAAGAGATTTCACACGAACGGCGTTTTATAGTTTATTGACTCTTCCCTTTCTGCTGGACTTTCCTAGATCTACAGCTCATAATGTGAGAGGGTTGATTGCAAACTCTCTACCCTTTTATCCAATATCCATGAATATATACATTATTGGGGGTTCTATACAGCATTGATAAACGCACAAAATTAAAAATACGACCGGTAATCGTCTTGTCTGAAGATCAAATTTGGAACCCGGACGAATAATGCGCATAAACAGATCACGAAGGAAAACTATGGAAGTTTAAATGTCTCTAATTGCTTGTAAAATATGTTACCATTAACTTACATGCCTGACAATACTTTTCACCTCGATTAAATACCCACAATATTAGTCTTCATCTTTCAAGTGGTGTGTGTCAAAACAACAGTTTGTTTTTTCGTTATGTTCAATAGATGCATTATTTGCAACAGTCTGAAGTTCGTATAACTGCAAATTGCAGTGTCCACCCAAACATCGTAACGACAGTAAACAATTCAGTTAATGTATTTGTCATGTATGTTTTTTCTCTTCGAATNCGGAAGACCTAACGTTCGATGAACACCTCAGATTATGTATTTTTTGTCGACTCATTGAAAAAATGTTCATCAATGTCATGAATTTTGTTTACCAACCCATGAATCAACTAGTTCACCATGTCTCGGATTGTAACCGTGATGACCCATCTCTTATGTGTAGATCTCTAGATATGCGGCGCCAACTGAAGGGAGCGGTCGCACTGCATCTACCGATTCGGCGCACTGCCTTTTATTACCGTTGCATCGCATTGGACACACTTCAGTGACGCGGTCTCGCCCCTCTACTTTATGACATCCATCTATCCTTAGAACACACCCGTCTCCTCCCAGATCTTCAATTTCAGATTTTCTAAAGAGTTGTCTCAGCGGGAATATGAGAGCACTTAACACCCATTCGCACGTGAGCTAGATGATCATGTGTGAAATGCCATTATGTGAAAATTGGTCGTAGTTTTTCGGTTGTTTTATGAGTAACCTCATTCATCTCCGTCCAATATAAAACGTTCATTCTTAATCTGGGATAGAGGCAAATGCAGTTAGTACTCACTATAATGGTGTAAATATGGTATGAAAGGAATCAAAACGCCCCTCCAAAAAATTTAACATATATTTTTTTAAATTGAATTTCGTTCTTTAACCCAAATTGTTTGATATAGGATTGAACATTAACTAATTTGCATAACTACTGTTCAATCCATTCGTTGCTTAAAAGCAAATCTTATTTCTGCCGGTGATTCCTGTGACGGAAAGACGTGTTTAGAAGGTCAAAGCATTTAAGGTTGTTTAGCGTTATGTGAATCCTCTCCCTGACAATGATTTGTTCATTCTGACTTCCGTTCTATTGGTAAATCGGATTGACAACCATACACATTAAATACGATTTTCAAATAATGTAATTTTTCATTGGTACAATACTCTTAAAACAGGTAATGAGCTCCCCAATGAAAAGATTCACAATCCAGTATAATAATGAACCCCCTCCTCCCAAGGTATAGTATTTTTAAATCACATAATTCGTAATTACAAGTAAGCCTATAATTACTGCAGACGTTTGGTTTAATTGTGTTTAGACCTGATTTATATAGAAAATACTGTTACCCAAAATAGTTCAATAATTTCTTCATTCCCTCTTATACTGGAATAAATTAATTAATTAATAGTATTAAAAAATACTCGATAACGAAAATGACCGCATTTTACCTGTAATTGTGGTCAGAGAGCAAACTAGAACATGTTATAACAAAAGAAAAAAAGTACTATAGTAAACATGAAATAAACATAAAGCAAAATCAGTTCTGACGCTTCCTGTAGCGTTTACAGACGAGTAAGGACATTTCCCTCGATTTCTTGGGGAGAAAGAAATTAAATAGAAAAATAGCACGAGCAAATCCTGCTTCATAATAGCGAATGTACAATAACTCAATATTCTCGTCATCACAATTGCGAAGCATTGTTGTAGTTTCTGTTGTTATGATACTCGACGTCGCATGTGTGACCACACAGGTATGTGGATGTCAGGTGTGACCNAAACAAATTATAAGGTAAATAGTACATAAGTAAGTTGTAAGATGACAACTCCGTCCCTACCCATAAAATAATATTTGTATTTAATACCTTATTTGCGGAAATTGGTTACGAAAAAACAGAAGAAAAAGAATTATTTCCAAAAAACTTGGTTTCAGAAATAATTAACTTATGCACTTGCTCTTTCAAATATTTACTATAATTTTAGAGGTTATCAGACTTACAATTAAAAGTCATTAAATGAAATTTTAAAAAAAATCATCGTACCGTTCATGGTTTCGTTGTCCAGGAGGATGCTACAGATTGAATTGCTGAGAACGAACTCTGGTTAACTGTGTTCTGAAACACACCCAATGAAATAAAGGAGAGAGATGGACATAAATATCAAAGAATACTTAATGATTCTTTATTTGTAGTTTTTAGATGTGTTCAAACGAAATTCCAAAAATTATCCAAAATTCTTATTATTTTTGTGGTTTTGACCTAAACTGAAAATAAACTCTGGCATTGTTTTTACAATGAGATCAATCTTTGCATTCAAAATTTTACACTATATTTTCACTAATTTTATTTAGATTTCGCCAGGGCCTAAAGCATATAGATTAATACCATCACTCAAACATGACACGACGATAGTCTTATATCATGTGTAAGCCTTTAATGTCGTTGTATCCAGATTTTGTATTATGGTGTTAATAGATTTTACAATAATTTGAAAACAAAACAAATGTTGAATATGCTTCACAAAAACATTTTGAAATATATTTANCAAATTGTTTGATATAGGATTGAACATTAACTAATTTGCATAACTACTGTTCAATCCATTCGTTGCTTAAAAGCAAATCTTATTTCTGCCGGTGATTCCTGTGACGGAAAGACGTGTTTAGAAGGTCAAAGCATTTAAGGTTGTTTAGCGTTATGTGAATCCTCTCCCTGACAATGATTTGTTCATTCTGACTTCCGTTCTATTGGTAAATCGGATTGACAACCATACACATTAAATACGATTTTCAAATAATGTAATTTTTCATTGGTACAATACTCTTAAAACAGGTAATGAGCTCCCCAATGAAAAGATTCACAATCCAGTATAATAATGAACCCCCTCCTCCCAAGGTATAGTATTTTTAAATCACATAATTCGTAATTACAAGTAAGCCTATAATTACTGCAGACGTTTGGTTTAATTGTGTTTAGACCTGATTTATATAGAAAATACTGTTACCCAAAATAGTTCAATAATTTCTTCATTCCCTCTTATACTGGAATAAATTAATTAATTAATAGTATTAAAAAATACTCGATAACGAAAATGACCGCATTTTACCTGTAATTGTGGTCAGAGAGCAAACTAGAACATGTTATAACAAAAGAAAAAAAGTACTATAGTAAACATGAAATAAACATAAAGCAAAATCAGTTCTGACGCTTCCTGTAGCGTTTACAGACGAGTAAGGACATTTCCCTCGATTTCTTGGGGAGAAAGAAATTAAATAGAAAAATAGCACGAGCAAATCCTGCTTCATAATAGCGAATGTACAATAACTCAATATTCTCGTCATCACAATTGCGAAGCATTGTTGTAGTTTCTGTTGTTATGATACTCGACGTCGCATGTGTGACCACACAGGTATGTGGATGTCAGGTGTGACCACTCAGGTATGACAGGGATGTCAACGGGAGCACGTACAAACATCAAAGCACGGTGTGCTCAGGTAGGGTGAGCAGGCTTCAGCCGGGGTTGGCCAATAGACTATCATAGATGGACGAATGAGGTCATGGGGAAATTTGAGAGCGGATGAACCTGTAAGCGTAATACATTTTTATTTATATCTTTCTTTATTATGATTATCGATGCTTATTCCTTGTTCTGATTTAGTATTGCTTTATACTGATATTGCCCATAATCAGAACTGAAATGTATTACTTTCCCTTCAGAAATTTTCTTTGACGCTTCCTCAAAATTGCTAGTTTCGTAGTGCGGAAGCCAGGAAAGAAATTTGTGAACCCCTTCCTGCTATCCGATAACAGAAGTCGTTATCGCGATTTAGATCTCTGAGAAACGGAACTGCTCGCGTGGCATTCTCTTGACATCTCTGGTTATGCGTAGAGGATTCATCCGCTATTTTCGAAAATAGTAGCCTACTCAAGAACATCATAGAAATTGAATATCCACAATATTTTATTTATAGTGTTTTTTGTATGGTCGTGAAATATATTTAGTATGTACATAAATGAATTGCTGAACATTTAAATTCCCTTAAGATATAGCAGAAGTGGATTTGCATAAAAAATTGTGCACCTTCACAAATATTAGCTTAACTTTGTGGCAAAACAAAAAAATTACTGGAAAAATCTGACGATCGTACTGTGAGGTGTATATACGAGCCAACTGTTAACTTGCTCGATTCCTTAGCGCAAGCAGAGGATGTAGATTCAATCTACCGTGGAGTGACATATGAAAACGACTGAATTTTAGTTGTAATTTGTAATCGTTGGAATTTGAGATACATATGGTCTTCGTTTATTTTGTTGGCCATAATATTATTCAGGTAAAATATTTTGCGTAAAGGCAAAAGCACATTTAGCGAGAGACGAGTAATCTTCATACCTGATCTTTTCAATTCTTTTTATCGTGTTACGCCCAGGCAGCCTTGGTAGGTAATTTGAAATAATTCCCAATTGATTTAAAACGATGCTATAAATTGATTCTTTCAGGGTGAAATTAATTGGAAATATTTTTCGCTGTTAATTTTGAATATTCCAGTTTATCCTAAGACAAGGGAAGTTGACAGGTAATAATTCGTCACTCATACAGATGATGAGCACCGCATTACCATAATTAAAATATCTTTGATGATAGACTAACAAACTAATTTCATTCAATTCAATTATTTCTAATATTGAAGTCGTTTTAAAAACGGAGTTTACATTTTCAGAGCTTAAAAATATGGAAAGAACAGAAACATAGTTTGGGAAACGCAAACAGACTAGAAATAATATAATCGTTTGGAGTAGACCGATACCTCAGAAAGTAATACCATTCTGAGATAATATGGAACACTTAAGATTTTAAAACATTTTAAAGATATCTCTTCTTTCATAGAAGTAGGGGGTGTTATTGTTTTCAGTCCTTAACGTTTGAAAAATAAACCAACATTTAAAATTTGGTGATAATGTTATAATCGTATTACATTCCTCATATCCATAATTTGTGACATTATAATTGTGACACATTCACATAATAAATACATTGTTATTATTATACAGTGATAAGACTGAAATCCCTTTTGTATTACCTAGGATGATTGATCTACTCCATAGCATGAATAGGATTTTGGGGGGAATGTATCAGACTTTGGCGGGGCCATTTTAATTTAAATATTATCTGTATGTTACCAATAATTGTGAGCTACAAAAATTAATTAAATGTTTAATTCAACTAATTTTTTTTAGTTTACGTTAAACTAAAATATTTTTCTGGTTACACTTCAAAAGTATTGAAAAAAGAATGTCCTTTTTTAGGGGGAAAAGATTGTTCCTCTTTATTCCAACTCCCCTCCTGTTTACGCGAGTGAACCTGACGATGTGCTCTGCGGAATATGCGCGATGTCGGTGTTTCATTTGTATCTGCTACCTCCGCCATCTGGCTCCGAACAACAAAGCCACAACGACAGACAAAAACATGGGGAACAGCTCCCAGAACATAACCACACGCTGACCGCGAGGCGCGTTGTCTTTCTGGCAAGAGCTAATGGCGATCGTAAAATAAGCCCCGACCTGCTCTGAAGCTGCGATGTGGCCCTTGGCGGCGGCGACGGCGTGTGGAGCGAGATCTAAATCGATTACTCGACCGCATCGGGCGTGGTCGCTTGCTCTTACGAGTCAGATTGCTGGATGAAAGAGAGGAGGAGGAGAGTGAGGAGGGATGGCCGCTGGGTGGCAGAAGTCGAAAGAATAAAGAGTAGACGAATATGTGTTTTTCTTCTTCTTCGTTTTCTTCTAATTATCCTTTTTGCCTTAGTTTATCTCTTACAGCAATCGTTGGACACAAGCAGTTTATCCGATTTAGCGTGGAGCCAAACCTCGTCGATGGGAATGAGAGTGAGGAAATTGACGAAGAGTCCAATGTTTTTAGGATAAAATATTATGGTACATTCTAAATTAGTCGAAATCAGTTATCATCAAAGTCATCACTTAATCCCCAAAATGAAATTGAAAATAATTCGTCTCCGAATCCAGCGACTACTAAAATTTTTATTTTACTCGTATTTTTAAATTTCCATGAAATGTTCTGGCTCAACCTCCGTGCCATAATGTATGAAATTATTATATGTGAAAGTTAGAAGTGCCAGTTGAAATGGCATAACAATGTGAATGTGTTATGTAATTATTTATGTAAGTCAATCAAATTTTGGATAATTGTATCCATACAAAGAGTATTTTTTTCTATAATTAAAAAAAAATCCCATGAACAAAATGGAGTTATTTCAACCACAATGGCAGTTGGTGAATAAGTTTCAAATTGTTCCCTCTTAAGCCGTGCCGCATTTAGGATTCACGAGCCTCTAGACACTTCGAGGGCTGGCGCCCGTACCCCTCACCCCATTTCCTACCCGACTTTCTCTCACCTCCATCCCAAAAGTTGTTTTATCAAACACAAACGTTTTTGTTAAGAGCAAAGCTTTTTAACTTTTTCTGTGTTGTGTAGAATTTTTACAGGATTTTTAATTTTTAATTTATTGATTTTGTTTTATATGATCATAAAATTAAAATAATATTAAGTAAAAAATGTTAGAAAAGTTTATACATATTTTTTATGTAAACAATGTGAAAATAGTTCATCACTTTAGTTTTGTTTCATTTCATCATTGATATTTTTGTTTTTAAAATATAGCTTTTAACGAATATTAGTTAAAATATTCAAAACTTCAACTCTATAATTATGTTCCCTTTCTTAAAAATTTTCAATCCTTAAAATTTTGCACTCTAGGTTTAGTGTGCCTATTGTAACAGTAAATACAGCCGTGCCTCTAAGTCTAAATATATGGTCAAATTAAATAGTTTCAGAATATTTTCAAAATGTTGCAGGAATTTCTAAGCAAAACTATTGAAAAATGGAAGAATGAAAACAAATCTCGTAATTCCAGATGAGTTGAGTCGTTTCAACACGCTGTATCTGGGGAAACTGGAGCATCGCATGCTCGCCATAGCGACAGCGCTGAGCAGCGTCGACAGCAACGTGAAGAATTTGCAAGAACGCGCGCACGTATGGGATACGTTCCAACTGCACGTTGCGGCGTGGAACGAGCAGATCAAGACACTTGACAAGAAAGTGGACATCCTCAGCAGGTGAGGAAGGTTTGACCGCGCCTCGCACGGTTACATTCCTGCGAATCGCTATGGGTCGTTACTTTCCATTGTTAAGGGAGGGCAATGTACACCCAACGCACTGCGACCAGTGTAGATCTATTGTGCTTCCCTTCCTTTATAGTTCTAAGAGTTTTGCTTTCTTTGCGAATACCACAAGCCTCCTGATCCATACTTCCTGGTATTCGTGTAATTGCTTGAATTCGTAGTTGAAGTGTCTACATGAGTTGTTAAATTATATATGAAGTACTCGTATATACTGTAACTTATATATCATAAGATTATTAATTTTCCATTTGAATTGTATGTTACAGTTACATGTAGTTGTTTTTTATTCAATTTGTTAACATTATAATTGAGGACGTTGCCTGAAGATGGGTTCATACTCCGAAACTATGTTTTTTAGATAATGGCATTCCTAAGTGTTTATTAACTTGTCTGCAAATTATACACTCTTCTAGAAACTTGATTGTTGTTTCACAATAAACTATGTTTTATGAATAATCTAATGAGTAAAAAATACAGTTTTCTGATGGTGTTCAAGAGAAAATAAGTGACTGAAAAATGATCAAACGAGTAAGAATAACTATCTACGGGAGAAAAACCTCGCACACGAAAACAATCGTGTCATTGCGAAAAAAAGAGAACGATTCGTTTCAAACTTGCAGGTAACATTCTTGAGACCATAGAAGAGCTAATAAAACGTTCTCCGAAGAAAGGTCTTATGGCCGGTGCCGTTCTTCCAGCTACGTCCTCAATTGCTGCCACCGAGCATCGAGATTATTTGTAGTTCAATAAGTCTATCTGCATTTCATATTTACATTTATCTTCATTTACCAATAGAAGCCGGGACCTATGCATCATATTAAGCAGAATTAACACTTAGATTGTACGAGGGGCATTCAATAAGTGTAGCAACACTTTTTTTTTCTCGGCCAATTTTGTCCCAAGGAATTTTGTTTGTGACATCCTTAAACATTCCCGCGTCATCTTATATATTTCCATCAACGGCAGTGCTAAAATCAGTCTTGAAAACGGCGTCAGCAGTTGAAATGCGTTCCAAACTAAGAGCAGTTATTGAATTTGTTTTGGCGGAAACCAGACCATCACAAATATTCACAGGCGTTTACAGAATGCCTACGGACACATGGCACTGGATAAAAGCACGATGAGTCGTTGGGCGAAGCGCCTGTCGTCAACAGAATATGGAAAAGGAATTCTGAATGATCTACCACGCGCAGGCCGGCTGCACACAGCTGTGATGCTTGTAATTGCTGTGTGCTCGAGGTGATTGACAAATAACAATCAAACAACTAAGTGTTCATCTGGACATCTCTGTTGGTAGTGCTAACATACGTGTCCACCAATTAGCGTATTCAAAGGTTTGCGTTCGCTGGGTTACTCGAAGCCTAACTTAAGAGCAATGAAGTAACATATGTGCCAAATAGCTTGCTCGTTATGAGACTGATAGTGACTGTGTCAAATATTGTCACAGGCGATGAAACGTGAACCCACCACATCGAGTCTGAAACAAAACGGCAATCCGTGGCAACACACATCGTTTCCTACGAAGAAGAAGAAGTTCAAAACAGTTCCCTCAGCTGGTAAGTAATGGCTGTAGTCTTCTGGGACTCCTAAGGGGTTTTTCTGTATGATGTCCTCCCTCATGGCCAAACGATAAACTCCGAAGTATATAGCGTGACTCTTAGGGAATTGAAGAAACGATCCCAGCGTGTTCCTGGCCACAAAAATGCGAACGCATTTCTTTCTCCACGACAACGCAAGGCAACACCCAAGTCTGCGGACCCGAGAGGAGATCACAAAACTTCGGGTGACTGTTTTTCCTCATTCACTCTCTAGCCCGGATCTCGCACCTTTTGACTTTCATCTCTTTGGCTCACGAAGGATGGACTCCGCGGGAAGCACGACAGCAATGAAGGGGAAGTTATTGCCGCAGCAAGAACGTGGCTCAGACACATACCCATAGAATGGTACCATACAAGTTAGGTGGCGTAAGGCCATAGAATTGAACGATTGCATAGAACAATAGAGTTTTGTAGCCAAAGAATTGGGAAACAATATAGTGTATTTAAATCCTGAATAAAACCAACCTACTTTAAGAAAAAAAAAGTGTTGCATTACTTATTTGTCCTTCGTTTGATAATTCATTAGATTGAAAGCTAAGTATATCAGAGAATATATTGGAGTCAAATAGCAGACAAACGTAAATGTGGTAAAATACTATTTTTAACTCTAGGTAGCGATGAGCTGGGAATACAACTCGGAATTCCATAACACAGTAACATTTTTTCGTGTACGAGATTTTAATATAAAACAGCATTTAATTTCTAGTAAATTTCTTTTCTTTAACAGCTGTTGATGTCACTATTTTAACAATTCAATTTTAAAAGTTAGTTGGTATATTTAAGTGATTCTATATCCAGGCGCCTCGTTAAAAGGAAAATGAAAGAGGGGTGACTTCCCACTCCCGAAAGTTTTAGGAAAGTCAAGGAATTTAACACACTCATATACCCAAAGAAGTAAATCATTTTAAACTTTTAAAAATATAATTATGTCAATGAAGTGAAGTCCGGCTAATCTTAGTGATTGCCATACTCATACATACTCTGAGTCTTTTACAAAAACATTTATCGAAAGAGCTTCACAAATAAATAACTGGATGTTCAAAGATTGTCAATGGGATCGTCACTGAACTTGAGTTGGTGATTGTCACTGATAAAGGTTTCCTTTTGATTCAACAGAGTGAAGTATAAATTAACTAATTGCTTGCGGAGAGTAAATTAGTTTTCTGTCCTCCACGTGGTCATACGCAGTTTGTATCCGCTTTTTTTACAATAAATTTATTATTATTATTATTATTAAATATTACCATGAAAAGTAAACGATAGTATTTATCCCATTTTCCCTCGACTCCTACAATTTCTAAGTGATGCCTCATTTTTTTTTGTTTCTTTCGAGGGGACACGAAAAACTCGACCTAATGGACGGGAAACTGGGTGCGCTGTTGAGTCTGGACTACAAAGTGGAGCGTGTGGCTGGCCAGATCGAGCAGACGGACAACAAGTTGTTAGCGCTGGGTCGCTCCGTGGAGAACCAACGCGGCGGCGCTACGCTTTTCGGTGACGTCGCGACGCGAGGCATCGTCAGCACGTTGCGGATCATTGAGAGGAAGCTGGACAGAGTGAACTCGGCGCTGGCGACGACGATGCGCTCGGGCGCCGCCGGCGGAAACGGAAATGGTGGCAAAGGCAAAGGAAGGAACAAAGACATGGACGGTCATGGTAGGCAGCGCAAGGGATTTAACGAGATCCAATATACTAACCTCCTCCTCCGTCTGCTTATTTTCTTCTTCTTCTTCTTTTTCCTCCTATTTTTCTTTTTCCCACTCCTTGTTCTTTTTCTTCTCTTACTCTTCTTTCTTTTCTTCTTCTTTTTCTCTTCTTTACTTTAACGCATTTAGAAGTTAGTATAAACTTGTTTGTCCGGGACAAACCGCGTCTCAGAAGACAGAATTACCAACGTTTCGACCATCTTGCTACGGCCTTCAGGCCAATGTCAGAGTCGTACATATCTAATTCGCTGTCGTACTCTGCAGAGTCTGTACGACTCTAACATTAGGGCTCTAATGACCTAGATGTGGGCGAGCTCTAAATCCCCAATAAAGAAAAAAGAAAGACTCTAACAATGCCCTGAAGATTGCAGAACAAGTTTACAAATGACTCCGGCCGCGGAAACCTACGTTCACACATTTAGAAGTAGTAACTCATGACAAAATTACTTAATCAAAATAGACATTTCGACGTATGCTCTGTTGAAACAAAAGGCTACGTAGGTCAATGCAGATATGCTATAAGGAAGTAATTTCCTTGAATTCCGTTGTTTTATAGCCATTTGTAATAGCGCGAGTGAGGAAACATTTTGTAGCTCCAGGTGTCTTGTGAATTAGTTAACTTTATTTACTATCCATGCTTCCTATATTACACTACATTATTAGGCCATACTCGAATGTTCTTTTCTCCTTTCTTTTCAACCTACTTTCGAACTGCCTAAGAATAAAACAATTCTCTCCATAAGCTATTAAAAGGTGCATAAGACCACATCATTATCAATCACAATACATGAAATATTGTAAAATAATAAAACCCCAGGATTGTTATATATAATTATGTTATCGCCAAACGGCCATTGATGGCCACTTGAAATGAATGTTCATCGATGGCCCGGCCATTGATGGTCACTTAAAATTATTGTTCGTTTGGCGTTAACAGATGGCCACCCAATGGCCATTTGTACTGGAGTTTTATTAAATTTTTAAAGTGTTCAGAGTAAATTTCAAAGTGTGGGGCATGTGCTCAGGAGGCAGTCGCAGTAGTGCTCGCGCGGGGCCGGCGGCTGCAATCGACGAGGAAACTGCAGCGTCGGGGGCGGCGAGCATCTCGTCGCTGGGTCGCGGCCGCCTTGTCATCCGCTGCAACGCCCCCGTCGCCGCCGAAGAGATTCTACGTGACGTGTCTTCCAAGGTGGACGTCATGTTCGACAAGATGGTGGCAGCGTCGACGGAAGTGGAAACCGAACCTCGATTGTTGCACGAGGCGCACCGCGTGGCCGCGCTCAGAGACTTGGCGGAGGATAAGACGCTGGAACGGTGGGTGCTAATTTCATGACAGTTTTTACTTGGATTTTTTGAAGTGTATTTCTTTATAAGAAAGTAGGTTTTTGGCGAGACTAGGGCGTTTCGGAATCAGCGCTACGCGAAGACGATCGTGGAATAAAACAAAAATAAAATAA